>JASCZW010006324.1:55000-100196 GCA_034211315.2 Aedes japonicus | reverse complement strand
AAGCTGACAAGATTCGTTTCAACAGAGCGGCCGGGATAAATACCATGTTGATAGGGGCTGATGTAATTCTTGCAGGCAGCAAACAATTTGTCGTTGATCAGCGACTCAAATACCATTTGATTCCACACCGAGTGAAGTAATGCCACGATAATTTCTTATATCACTTTTGTCTCCTTTCTTGAACACTGGAAACATAGTAGAGCACTTCCACTGTATTGGAAATTTTGATTGCTGGAGTGATAAGTTGAAAAGCAGAGAAAGTGAGTAGCTAAAATGTCGGAGCATTTTCAACACAGCAGAAGGAATCACGCTAGGTCCAGGATTAAAGGACGATTTGGTCTTGCGTATCACTCGAAAGAACCACCTGAACGTCGACAGCAAAGACATCCATGGTAATCACATCACTGGATGTTTCCTGCACAGCACTTTCAATATCAGCTTCAGATGGTGAATCGCTTGGAAACACACTCAGTGGTGTCTTGCAAAAAGACTGCATTTCTCCTCGTTGTCCGTGCCAGGTTTCCATCGAGAAACACACATGACTGAGTCAGCTTCTTCCTTTGAGTTCACGAACGACACAAAATTTCTTCGGATGGCGTCGAAGATTTTCTTGTGTGCGATGTACATAATATTTATAGCGGAGTTTGTTATAGCGCCGATAAAGGGCGATACGGTCAAAATTTGGTCAATATCAACTTGACGTATTTCTTTCAATTTTGCATTTAAAAAACCTGAACACCCCTCATTTTGAAGGTGTGTGTGTGTAGAATGTTGCTCCTATTTTGATTTTGGAATTCACTCTTCAGTTGTCAAAATGCCGTCCAAGCAAGAAGAGCAGCGTATCAAAATTTTGCTCGCGCATCGCGAAAATCCGAGCTACTCGCACGCAAAGTTGGCAAAATCGCTGAAAGTTGCCAAATCAACCGTTACAAATGTAATTAAAGTATTTGGGGAACGTTTGTCGACAGCCAGGAAGTCTGGATCGGGGGGAAATCGAAAACCGGAAGCCGCTGAGACGACAAAGAGAGTTGCCGGTAGTTTCAAGCGAAACCCTAACCTATCTCTCCGAGATGCCGCAAATAAGCTGGGTGTATCGTCTACAACCGTGCATCGAGCCAAAAAACGAGCCGGACTATCGACTTACAAGAAGGTAGTGACTCCAAATCGCGATGATAAACAAAATACGACGGCCAAAGCGCGATCCCGGAGGCTGTACACGACGATGCTGACGAAGTTTGACTGCGTGGTAATGGACGACGAAACCTACGTCAAAGCCGACTACAAGCAGCTTCCGGGACAGGAGTTTTATACGGCAAAAGGAAGGTGAAAGGTAGCAGATATTTTCAAGCACACGAAACTGTCAAAGTTCGCAAAGAAATATCTGGTTTGGCAAACCATCTGTACCTGTGGCTTAAAAAGCAGCATTTTCATAGCTTCCGGGACTGTCAACCAAGAAATTTACGTGAAAGATTGTTTGAATAAACGTCTGCTGCCTTTCCTGAAGAAACACGGTTGTTCCGTACTGTTTTGGCCGGATTTGGCATCTTGCCATTACGGTAAAAAGGCCATGGAGTGGTACGTCGCCAACAACGTGCAGGTGGTTCCCAAGTACAAGAACCCTCCCAACACGCCAGAGCTCCGCCCAATTGAGAAATACTGGGCTATTGTCAAGCGGAACCTAAAGAAGACCAAAAAAACTGCTAAGGACGAGCAGCAGTTCAAGGCAAACTGGCTTTCTGCGGCGAAGAAGGTGGACCAGGTGGCTGTACAAAATCTGATGGCAGGGGTCAAGCATAAGGCCCGGCAATTCGGATTTGGAAAAGCGGAAGCCTAACTGAATATTTTTCCTGAATTTTATACTAATTGAACTTGAAAAAGAAATTTAATTTGATTTTTTAAATAAACGATTTCACCGATTTACACGCGTTTTCCCTTGACCAAATTTTGACCGTATCACCCTTTATTCACTGCTGGCGCGATTAAAATCCAATTTGGTAGAGGCACATCTCCGAATGGCAAAAGCGCGAAGAGCCCTAGCGCGCACTCGTTTCATGTTGCGTAGAAGAGCATTAGTCCACGGAGGTTTTCTCGGACTTTGGCACTTCGGTACAGCTGCCAAAACACTCTCACGCAGCAAACCGTTGAAGCAGTCAACAGCTGATTCAATATCAAGGTCACTCAAAACATTCCAGTCGATACGGGATAAGCAGTGTCGAAGCAATTGAAAATCAGTTTTGCGGAAATTGAGTCGATCGGTGCTTACAGGTTCATCAAAATGAAGATTAGGTTCGTATGCTATTGATATATCCAGAGTGGGATGGTAGTTATCAAGTGGCACAATGGCATCCGGAGCTTCAACGACAGTACATTTGCGCAGTGAATTCTTGCAGATAAACACCAAGTCGAGCAAGTTTGATTGGACGTTGGAAACTGAATTAATCTGGCTCAGTCCTAGAAAACCAGTTCCATCGATAAGTAGGCGACTAGCAGGAGTAGAGGTTGAAGCAACTGGATCAGGAAACGAATACCCGTAACCGGAGGGCAACCAATTGAGCCCTGGTTGATTGAAATCTCCGAGCAGAAGAAGCACATCCGTCAAAGTAGTCAACTCAGAGGCTAATTCTGTAGCATCCAGGTGAAGTTACATAATGCTGCAATCACGTCGTCGGTCAGGAGGAATGTACGAAGCGCCGATAAAAATAGTTTCGTTTGGAAAGACAAACTTTAACCCAAACTGTTTCAATAGAATTGAACTGTCCTACGGCGATTTGGCAGGAAACAAGCACATTGGAAACAGCAACAAGAACACCACCTCCACGCATACGAGAGCTATTAGCTAAACTGCGGTCCACTCGCATACACGGTGAAGTTGTCGCCAAAAAGTTGAACTGAGTTGATTCTTCCATCGAGCCAGGTTTCCGTGAATACATAAACATCATATTCGCCATCGAGCACAGCAAGATAAACATCTTCCAATTTGGTCAAAAGTCCTCTGGTATTTTGGTAATACACACGTAGGTTGTTAGTGGGTGCGGTATCCATGACAGTACGGTTAGTTGATGTTGCGTCACGTGGCGTAGTACTAGGATGCAAAAACAAATCAGAAGCCAGGTTGGTTCGGTTAAGCTCATACTTGCCTGAGATTGAAGTTTGGAAGACCCCATCACCGCACTCAACAACAGGGCCAGAACGACTATGATGGCAGGAACCAGTAAGCTCGACTGTGTTGAGGGGCTCAAGGGCTTCCATGAGGCGACAGGCAGTGCGTTCTGGATCAGCATGTTCATTGGCTTGTGTGTTGATATCCATTGTTGCAGAATTTACTGGTATTGTTGTATCACGTGGTGGAGTACTAGGATGCAGAAACAAATCAGAAGCCGGGTTGGTTCGGTTAAGCTCATACTTGCCTGAGATTGAAGTTTGGAAGACCCCATCACCACGCTCAACAACAGGGCCAGAACGACTATGATGGCAGGAACTGATAAGCTCGACTGTGTTGAGGAGCTCAAGGGCTTCCATGAGGCGACAGGCAGTGCGTTCTGGATCGACATGCTTTACGGCGAAAAGTTCAGTGCTTCCTACTGCAGACTCAGTTGATAGAGTTGTCATGTCATCGGGTGGTAGTTCCGTGTTGGAATAGTCAATATTTCGAAATGTGAGCCTAGAACGTTGGGACACATCAGGAGAGAGAACGTTTCTATAGCATGCGTACTTGCCTCGAAACCAGTGGTTGGAAGCCCCGTCACCATCTTCGACCACAGGTCCAGAACGGCTACGATGGCAGGAAACAGGAAGCACGACTGGGTCTAGAGGAATAGGGGCTTCCTTAATGCAGTAGGCAGTGCGTTCTGGTTCGGATGTGGATTTTACGCAGATGTTAAGGAGCTGTCCACAGGCTGATGTATACTGACGATTCGTCTCACGTTTTTTGCATGGTTTTCGAATTCTCGGAAGCATACATTTTCTGGCCAAGACGAACTTGACAGCGCAACGTCTTTCAGCGCTATGTTCACTCCAACTTTGAACGACACGAAGTTCAAACTGGTTGGATCTTTACCTTTTGGGATCAACTTGATTACTTTTGGTTTTGCATCCGCTTCCATGTTCAAGCAGTCCTTAGTGAGTGACGAAATTTCCGCTTCTGATGTACTGGGGTGGAATGCAGAAAGGTAGATCCACACACATTCATCCGCATCGTCCTGTTGTAAAACTTTAACCAGTGGACAAGTTGGCTTAGTACCACGAATAGTAGGAATTTTGATGGTAGAATCGTCATCACGTTTTCTTTTCGGTGTGTTCGATGTATTCGTCCAATAAGCATTTTTCCATGCTGGCTGGGTCATTGGTGTCAGAGGTTTGGCGTCAACTTTAACTGAAAGTGCGTGGACTGCATCACTCAGCTTGACGATGTCATTTTTCAGCGAATTGATTGATGTCTCACCGCCGCTTTGGTCAGAATTACGCTTGACAATTTTCCGGAAATGATCACTGGAGAACAGATCAGCGCAGTCATCACACATCCAAAATACATTACGGGCGTATTCTCCTAGCATTTCAAGTAACGGTTGATCCACTTGCGCGCAAATCGTGTGGAATGAGCATCCACAGTAACCGCGGCAAGAAATACGATCAGAATCTTGAACAACTTTCTGACAACGAGTGCATGCCATTCTGAATGGTGAGTTGAAAAAGGTGAACGCCAAAAAGTATGCAGAACTGATACCAAGCAAAGTGTAGTTACACTTTTGCTCACAGAGGGCCAGAAAAAAACGCGATGGGCTGTTGTCTTTATGTATGCGATTTCAAGTGGAGGATTGAAACAATTCACAAAATCACGAATTATGCACAAAAAACCCACGGATCAAAGTAAACTTTAACACATCCGCACGAAAAACACTTAACACAGTACGAATAGAATGGTCGATTGAATAAAAATACAGTTTGATACGTAAGATATGGCAATAAAAACAGACAAATACCAATAGGGTAATATATATATATATATATATATATATATATATATATATATATATATATATATATATATATATATATATATATATATATATATATATATATATATATATATATATATATATATATATATATATATATATATATATATATATATATATATATATATATATATATATATATATATATATATATATATATATATATATATATATATATATATGTAATATATATATATATATATATATATATATACTAGCTGACCCGGCAGACGTTGTCCTGCTTACAATTAAACTAGTTATTGGAAAATTGAAGAAGGTATTAGCAACAATCAATATGCAACTTGCGATTTGAAATTGGTTCACTGTTGGAGAATGCCTTGGTCTGAGGCACACCTTGAAGCTACCACCTTGCTGTACATATTTGCGCCTTTGTTTTGATTTGCTGTGTTCTTTTGACAGAATATTTGAGAGTGTGTTCGTGTGAGTTCATTATTAGGGGCATATTATTAAGCTTGGGACCGAGCTTGGGACCGATGTGCTAGTACTGACTGAGCCAAGCAAAAAATCGTATTTGTTCGGGACCTACTGATCTTAGAGTTAGTCTATGGTATTAGCTCGAATCGCAAGCATTCGATCTAGAGTAGTCTTGAACATTTGAATCAATCCATTGGGCTCATGAAGCATCGCTTGCACTTGTTGTACAATGTCCCGCTTCATGGTGGAATAATGTTGCTGAGTTAATCTCCCTTGAAATAAATCTGTAGAAATTGATGGTCTGCGTCCGTCGGTGGCAACACTAAATTCGCTTTTTGGTAAATTTGACCATAGACGCTTTCACAATTTCATAATTTACTAATTTTTAAACTCTTTGAATCCTTAAGGTTCAATGTCCAAGAAAACTTTTAAATATTATTATGTGAGTTGCGCCAAAAGATGTTATTTGAAAACAACCATTTTAACTCTGGATGTTCTGCAGAAAATGTTTAGAACCACTTCCTGATCCCGACACAAATGAGCGCAAAGGCTCTGGAGTTTCATTCGGGAACTTCAATGTATTACAATGATAACAAACTACACTTATTGATCCAATGGCGACTGATATATTCGCATTGTCATCAAGATTTTGTGGAATGTAGGCTTGCCTTCGTAATTGTTTTATAAGGTTATGTTGGGCACGATTGTTGCCAGATCTTTCTGATACATGCCGATTACGCTTCTTTCTAACTCCATCGCTTGTATTTTGAGCTGCTCTTTCTTCTTCACTCAACATTATTCGAGCCCGTGAAATCCGTTGTCGATCCAATTCAGTTTGAGTTGCACGCTGATCGTCGCTTTGTCTCATTCGAGAGTTTGCTGAGCTAGCAGCCGACCGATATTATTCTGTCTAGTTGGAGGCATTGTACAACAATACTAATTGAAATTAACTGAAATCGAAACTTAGTTTGTGTTTTTTTAAATTCTAGTAATATCGTCGATTTCACCTTCCTGATACACTATTTATCACACAGCGAACGATACTAATGTAAACAAAAACGTAATTACACATCTGTCAGTTCAACACAAAAGACATAAACTAATACCTTCACTTTCCATTGACCTTCATTCCAATTCTTGACCAACAATAGAATAGGGTTAATCAACATTTGTAAACATATACTTTTGAGCCTTTTTTCTCGCAAGCCATAGGCTACACACGCAATCTATAGCATCATCGTGTAGAGAAACTTTTCCCTACATTATTATGGTATTGATTTGCGTGGGTGGCCTATGGCTTAAGAGAAAAAGGGCTCAGGAATATAATGTTGATAGGCCCTATTCTATTGTTGATCAAGAATTTACATCTCGCTGCGAGGTGTCACCAATACAAACGTTCCAGTTTAAACGTGCATCTTCACGCTATAAATCGTATACACTGAAGTTACTTTGTACACAGGAGTGAGTGCGATGGAAAAAAAAACGAAATCGAGTAAATTCCTAAATCCACGTAAAAACCCGTAATTTACAAAATTAATTTGCAAAAAGCGAGAAAAGTTAGGTTTGAAACGCATTTTTGATCAAATATAAGTGAACGTTATCTACTCGTTTGAATGACAAAAACCGCGTCAAATTCCGACAACCCCGTAAAAAATTGCGAAATAAGCGACTCTAGTGTATTATCATTTTTTGTACATCTTCTCAAAAAGTCCTAAGTAACAATCAGTGATTCCCTCCTCTCTCGTTCTTTGTTTTTAGTTAGTTGCGAAGCCATTATAATAGTTTCCACCGGTTTGTCCTTGCAAATCGAAAGATGGTCTTGCTGTCTAGCATATTATGATATTCCCAAACAAAATTACAATTTGATTTTTATGATCAGCCGATCTCATTTTCTCTTCATTCTCTTCATATAAACCTGTTGGGAACCAAGACAAATCAAATAAAAAAGAAATCAAATAAATCCATCGAGTCGTTCGTGAATTATGCCGTCACGAACGGACAGCATTTCATTTTTATATACATAGATATATAATAATGAGACCCGTATTTTTTTATTTTTTTATTGCGTGGGACCTTGTTCGATAAAGGGTTACCAGAAAAATCGACATTTTTCGATTTCTTTTATTTAAAAAAAATTATAACTTCTGAACCACTGGATCGATCCGAGAAAAACTCGTATAATAATATATTTTGAGGATTGCAGCAAGCCGTGCTAGGAAACTGACGTGTTTTGTTTTTGCTGCATCCTCTTCACGAAAAATAAAATCAAAAATATATCCGTAATTCAACCTTATCGAACAGTGAAATCATAAAATCTCCACGTGTTTTGTTTAAGATGTAATGAATATTATCGATTCCTTCCAAAAAATTGTGATGGTCGGTAGTTTTTCCCCGTTTTTTTTTTTTTTGTGCCAGGCCCCCACATTCGGAGGAAGAGTTAATATCAGCTTAGTTGTGTTTGTTAGTGCTGTTAGTGTTGTGCCACGCAGGCATAAATGATTCACTTAATGTATGTTTCCTCTTTGTCGCGAGTGACTTGATTATTATAAGCAGTCGAAATAGAGTCGCTTCATAGCGGTGGATTTTGATTGTTGGCAGTGTGTGGAGAGAGAAAAAAGAAAACCAGTGCAATGTAGAAAAGGGTTATTTGCTGGTGAGAAACAAAGAACGAAGCCAACGCGCATGCGCGCGTGACTGGCTGACATATAATTTCAGATGCACTCACCAAATGGTGTACAGATGGAGAGCTGTGAAGTATTTTTTCTTTCGTTGCACTATGATTGTGATTGTTCAAGTTAAATTTCTTCTCGGAAGTGTTTTTACCTATGATTTTCATTGTATGGCATTTGTGCGCGAAGTACTAATTGTATTCGGGCTATTCCATTCGAAAAGGATGATGTGAACATGTTTGCCAAATAGCGGAGTGCTACTTCAGTAGAGACATAAATGCATCCGTTAGTATCGCAGGAAAGCCATGCAAATGAAGACTGAACATCAGCTTCAATATCCGGTGAGATCTTTCTGAATTTAAACGATACTGCTAAATACGTGCCATCCTCAAAACAATATGATTTGACGATGGAAGTGTATGCACAGTACCTATATCCATTTGATGTTTGTATACGGGTGTACTGTGTGTATACGGGGCTTGTTGTAAGTGAAAGTGACTTCGGAATGGACGTGAGTAACCAGGCATTCTTTCATCGTGATGCGGTAACACTGATAAAATCCTATCTAAGCTCACGCACGCAAGTGGTAGAGGCAAATGGTATTTTGTCCAACCCTATCAGTATCCTTTCAGGTGTACGCCAAGGGTCCGTTTTAGGTCCACTACTGTTTTCATTATTTATAAACGATCTCCCCGCGGTTTTGAAATTTTGTCTAATACACATGTTTGCTGACGATGTGCAGCTTTACATCTGTTCAACAATCACCAATTTTGATAATTTGGCACAGTTAATCAACTCCGATCTTGAACTTGCTCAAAAGTGGTCTGAAAATAATCTGCTTCCCATCAATTCATCTAAAACCAAAGAAATGTATATTTCAAGACAACAAACTCGTACACTTTTGCCAAATTTGTTCATCAACGATGAGGTCATTCAATATGTGGAGAAAGTATGTAATCTCGGAATTATTTTCCAAAGCAACCTTGAATGGACTTTCCAGGTGAATTATCAATGTGGTAAAATTTATGCTGGTCTTCGTCACTTGAAACAAACAGCTTCAATGCTCTCCATACCTACCAAAATCAAGCTATTTAAATCGCTTTTGTTGCCTCATATGTCATATGGTCTGGAACTAGTTTTGAACGCATCAGCCGCTGAATATGATCGCATTAGAGTTTGTTTAAATCATTGTGTACGTTGGGTGTTCAATTTAAACAGATATTCCAGAGTAACGCACTTACAGCGACAACTCTTAGGATGTCCGTTTTATGACTCTTTCAAATTACGTTGCTATGTAACATTATTCAAAATTATTCATCAAGGACCGCAATATCTTGCTGATAAGCTACAACCTTTTAGAAGCAACTGTGTACAACACTTTATTTTATTGCAGCATTGCTCATCACACTATGCCAATACCTTTTTCGTACGTGTACTCATCTTATGGAATCAGCTTCCAAACGTAATAAAAAATGTGCGTTCTGCAGCAATTTTCCGTCGTGAATGTTTGATCTGGCTCAATGGAGAGAATTAGGGAGTGTGGGGCAGTTGGTCAGCAAGTCAATAAGTCAGTATTTAGTTTTTAAGTAATTTTTTTTTGTGTTTTTTTTTCATAAAGTTTTCTTTTTTTGATATGGAAGTGGTACGAGCAACATTGAACACCGATTGTAGTATTTTGATAAGGGACAACCCTTAAGCTACAAGTATGAAATAAATAAATAAATAAATAAATAAATGAGTCACTAGAACCAAACAGAGCTATCACCTTTCAACTCCCGGGCTAAAAATGTTTGTCGAGTTGAAAACAGTTCGTTTAAGTGCAAACATTTTTGTTCCATAAAATCACTGCCAGACGGTGGGCGTTGGATTGTATATAAACACAAACAAACACACACAAAAACTCGTAATATATTTTGGAATCTACTTTAAAAACAGCGTAAAGTTCGTGTGCAGTTGTAATATGTTGGCCTTGTAAACTTGCTTTTGAAGCGTTTTGCTTTAGGACACCTCTTACAGCGTCACAAGGCCCTTTTCCATGGCCTTTTCCATGTCAAAAAAATCCACTCTGCATTAAGACCGAAGTCCTTGTACATGTGGCACAAATTGAGAGCACTCATCTTATTTTTGTATTGACTGCCTGATCCATCAGAAAAAAATTGATATTTGTCAGGTAAGTCGCTTTTTTTTAACCCTTATGTGTTCGACAAAAAAAACACCTTTAAGTGATCGACAGGGTACCCGGGTACCCACCAAATTCAAATGATTATAACTCTGGCTATTGTTGACCGATTTTAATTCTTTTGGCACCGTTAGATTCCAAAACTCATTGGCTTTAGGGTCATTATCAACAATGACCATTCGAATTCATCTGGTTCCCGTAAATCCGGGTTACCGGGGCTGTGGTCCGGTACGGAGGGACTATTTGGAAACAATTATTAAATTTCCGGAAATGGATGTCGAAATCTATGGAATAATTTCAAGAAACCATTTCTATTCCATTGTGGGTAATATGCCGACTTGCTCCTGCAACGGCCATTCTGTAACAGGTTCCCGTGGGGCCTCGAGTGGCCATGAACATATTTAGAAAGAAACCCTTTCAATATGGGTATCAAAATTCATGAAATTTCGCCAGTAGGATATTTATCAACATTTTGTAGCTATCTGATGTTTTGTCCCTGGACCGGTCAATCCGGAACAGGTTCCCGTGGGGCCTCGATTGGCCATGAACATTTTCAGTAGAAACCCCTGGCAATATGGGTATCAAAATTCATGAAATTTCGCCAGTAGGATATTTCTTAACGTTTAGTGGCAATTTGATGATTTGTCCTCGGACTTGGCAATCCGGAACAGGTTCTTATGGGACCTCGAGTGGCCATGAACATTTTCAGTAGAAACCCCTGGCAATATGGGTATCAAAATTCATGAAATTTCTCCAGTAGGATATTTCTTAATGTTTAGTGGCAATCTGATGATTTGTCCTCGGACTTGGCAATCCGGAACAGGTTCTTATGGGACCTCGAGTGGCCATGAACATTTTTCAGTAGAAACCCCTGGCAATATGGGTATCAAAATTCATGAAATTTCGCCAGTAGGATATTTCTTAACGTTTAGTGGCAATTTGATGATTTGTCCTCGGACTTGGCAATCCGGAACAGGTTCTTATGGGACCTCGAGTGGCCATGAACATTTTCAGTAGAAACCCCTGGCAATATGGGTATCAAAAATCATGAAATTTCTCCAGTAGGATATTTCTTAACGTTTAGTGGCAATTTGATGATTTGTCCTTGGACTTGGCAATCCGAAACAGGTTCTTATTGGACCTCGAGTGGCCATGAACATTTTTCAGTAGAAACCCCTGGCAATATGGGTATCAAAATTCATGAAATTTCTCCAGTAGGATATTTCTTAACGTTTAGTGGCAATTTGATGATTTGTCCTCGGACTTGTCAATCCGGAACAGTTCTTATGGGACCTCGAGTGGCCATGAACATTTTCAGTAGAAACCGCTGGCAATATGGGTATCAAAATTCATGAAATTTCTCCAGTACGATATTTCTTAACGTTTAGTGGCAATCTGATGATTTGTCCTCGGACTTGTCAATCCGGAACAGGTTCCCATGAGGCCTCGATTGGCCATGAACATTTTCAGTAGAAACCCCTGGCAATATGGGTATCAAAATTCATGAAATTTCTCCAGTAGGATATTTCTTAACGTTTAGTGGCAATTTGATGATTTGTCCTCGGACTTGGCAATCCGGAACAGGTTCTTATGGGACCTCGAGTGGCCATGAACATTTTCAGTAGAAACCCCTGGCAATATGGGTATCAAAATTCATGAAATTTCTCCAGTAGGATATTTCTTAACGTTTAGTGGCAATCTGATGATTTGTCCTCGGACTTACCAATCCGGAAAAGGTTCTCATGAGGCCTCGATTGGCCATGAACATTTTCAGTAGAAACCCCTGGCAATATGCGTATCAAAATTCATGAAATTTCTCCAGTAGGATATTTCTTAACGTTTAGTGGCAATTTGATGATTTGTCCTCGGACTTGGCAATCCGGAAAAGGTTCTTATGGGACCTCGAGTGGCCATGAACATTTTCAGTAGAAACCGCTGGCAATATGGGTATCAAAATTCATGAAATTTCTCCACTAGGATATTTCTTAACGTTTAGTGGCAATTTGATGATTTGTCCTCGGAATTGGCAATCCGGAACAGGTTCTTATGGGACCTCGAGTGGCCATGAACATTTTTCAGTAGAAAACCCTGGCAATATGGGTATCAAAATTCATGAAATTTCTCAAGTAAGCTATTTCTCAACGTTTAGTAGCAATTTGATGATTTGTCCTCGGACTTGGCAATCCGGAACAGGCTCTTATGGGACCTCGAGTGGCCATGAACATTTTTCAGTAGAAACCCCTGGCAATATGGGTATCAAAATTCATGAAATTTCTCCAGTAGGATATTTCTTAACGTTTAGTGGCAATTTGATGATTTGTCCTCGGACTTGGCAATCCGGAAAGGTTCTTATGGGACCTCGAGTGGCCATGAGCATTTTCAGTAGAAACCCCTGGCAATATGGGTATCAAAAATCATGAAATTTCTCCAGTAGGATATTTCTTAACGTTTAGTGGCAATCTGATGATTTGTCCTCGGACTTGTCAATCCGGAAAAGGTTCCCATGAGGCCTCGATTGGCCATGAACATTTTCAGTAGAAACCTCTGGCAATATGCGTATCAAAATTCATGAAATTTCTCCACTAGGATATTTCTTAACGTTTAGTGGCAATTTGATGATTTGTCCTCGGACTTGGCAATCCGGAACAGGTTCGTATGGGACCTCGAGTGGCCATGAACATTTTCAGTAGAAACCGCTGGCAATATGGGTATCAAAATTCATGAAATTGCTCCACTAGGATATTTCTTAACGTTTAGTGGCAATTTGATGATTTGTCCTCGGACTTGGCAATCCGGAACAGGTTCTTATGGGACCTCGAGTGGCCATGAACATTTTTCAGTAGAAACCCCTGGCAATATGGGTATCAAAATTCATGAAATTTCTCCAGTAGGCTATTTATCAACGTTTAGTGGCAATCTGATGATTTGTCCTCGGACCTGTTTTAACGGAACAGGTTTCCGTTTGGTTTCAACTGGCCATGTCCATGTTTAGAAGGAAACCTTAACAATATGACAATTCATGAAATTTTACCAGAAAGCTATTTCTCAACGTTTTTTGGCATCTGATTATTTGTCCTCGGAACATTCATTTCGAAACTAATTCCCGTGAGGCCTCGAGTGGCCATGAACAAACCTGGCCACAACACGTTGAGAAACGTTGGAATTTTGATAACCACATTGTCAAGGTTTCCTTCTTAAAATGTTCATAACCACTCGAGACCTGACGGGAACATGTTCCGTATTGACAGGTCTTAGAATAAATCATCGGATAGCCACAAAAAACGTTGAGAAATATCCTACTGGAGAAATTTCATGAATTTTGATACTCATATTGACTCATATTTACTAAAAATGTGCATGGCCACTCGAGGCCCCACGGGGACCTGTTCCGGATTGACCGGACCGAGAACAAATCATCATATGCCAACTAAACGTTGAAAAATATGCTACTGGTGAAGTTTCATGAATTTTTACAAGGTTTTTACTGAAAATGTTCATGGCCACTCGAGCCCTAAGGGATTCTGTTCAGGAAAAACCGGTCCGAGAACAAATCATCATATGGTTGAGAAATATCCTACTGGCGAAATTTCATGAATTTTGATACCCATATTGCCAGGGGTTTCTACTGAAAATGTTCAAGGCCAATCGAGGCCTCATGGGAACCTGTTCCGGATTGACAAGTCCGAGGACAAATCATCAGATTGCCACTAAACGATAAGAAATATCCTACTCTAGAAATTTTATGAATTTGTATACCCATATTGACAGGGTTTTTACTGAAAATGTTCATGGCCAATCGAGGCCCCACGGGAACCTGTTCCGGATTGACCGGACCGAGAACAAATCATCATAAGGCCACTTAACGTTGAGAAATAGCCTACTGTAGAAATTTCATGAATTTTGATACGCATATTGCCAGGGGTTTCTACTGAAAATGTTCATGGCCACTTGAGACCCCATGGGAACCTGTTCCGGAAAAACTGGTCCAAGGACAAATCATCAGATTGCCACTAAACGTTGAGAAATATCGTACTGTCGAAATTTCATGAATTTTGATACCCATATTGCCAGGGGTTTCTACTGAAAATGTTCATGGCCACTCGAGGCCCTACGGGAACCTGTTCCGGAAAAACCGGTCCGAGAACAAATCATCATTTGGCCACTAAACGTTGAGAAATAGCCTACTGGCGAAATTTCATGAATTTTGATACCCATATTGCCAGGGGTTTTTACTGAAAATGTACATGGCCACTCGAGGCCCCACGGGAACCTGTTACAGAATGGCCGTTCCAGAAACAAGTTGGCATATGTCCCACAATAGGATAGAAATAGTTTCTAGGAGTTATTCCTAACATTCTGACATCCATTCTTGCAATTTCAATAGATGTTCCGATATTGTGTCTCCGTACAGGAACACAGCCCCGGTAACCCGGACTTACGGGAACCAGATGAATTCGAATGGTCATTGCTGATAATGTCCCTAAAGCCAATGAGTTTTGGAATCTCACGGTGCCAAAAGAATAATAATCGGCCAATAAAAGCCAGAGTTATGATCATATGAATTTGGTGGGTACCCGGGCAGTGGTGCTCAGGTAGATGCTTGCAGCGGGCCAAAATGAAATTTTGCGCCAATGCCACGGGCCGCAATGAGTTATTTTTAATAGCTTAAAATAATTAATAAAAAACAGCTTATTTTGAGGACACGTTACTTGTAGATGTACCTGAAATGTAAAGCAATGCTCTTTCTTCCAAAATAAAAAAAAATACAAACAACAAAATGTAGATTTATATCACATTCAATTTATTTGAAAATCAATAAAAAAAACTTTTCGCATTTTAATACATAATTCACTTACACTTTTCTTGAGCAAGCTTATCGAGATCAGCCTTCATGCTAGAGGTCGAAATACGCAATGAATTGTCCAAATGTTCATCACTTATCTTATTTCTTGCTTTTGACTTTACTTGCTTCATCACGGAAAACAGTTGTTCACAAATGTATGTGGATCCAAACAAAGAAGCTACGAAAAGAGAATGATTTCGCAGCTCTGGGAAGCGCTCTTCCGGAACAAATTTGGCATAGAACTCCAACAAATCATGTCGATCAAATTTTTCTCGCAGTTCCGTGTCGCACTGTAACTCAATTAGTTCCATTTGGATATTATCTGGGGCTTGTTCAACATCAACACTGAATGGAGCAGAAAAAAGTTTTAGAATTTTGTCATGCGCTTTGAAATTTCCAAATGTACGAGAAAAATCATTTTTCATTGTTTGGAGTGCGTCAACGTATTTTTTAGTCAACGTCACATTGCATTTTCCGAGAGTAGGGAAATGGGCAAAATTGAGAATTTTCATCTGTTTCTCCCACAACACGAGTTTGTTTTCAAATGTACTGATTTGATTAAACATGCTGTGCACCAATTTGCCTTTACCCTGGAGACTTAAATTCAAATCGTTCAGGTGCGTTGTAATGTCTGTCAGGAAAGCCAGATCTGTCACCCACTCCGCATAATCGAAAAACTTCACTGATTTACCTTTGCTCTCCATGAATTCGACGATTTGTTTCCGAAGATCAAATACGCGTCGCAGCACCTTTCCCCTGCTCAGCCAACGTACCTCAGTATAATATGGTACGTCACCATATTCTGCATCCGTGTCTACTAGAAGAGCCTGAAATTCTCGATGGTTCAATGCGTGCGATCGGATGAAATTAACTATTTTGATGACATCTTTCATGACATCTTTGAATCCCACGCTTTTGGCGCAGAGGTTCTCCTGGTGCACGATGCAATGGTACTGGGAGAATTGCTCTGACACTTCTGGTAATTTTCGAAGATGGGCAATTGCACCTTCATTACAGACAGAGAACAGACAAACAAGCTCAAACATAATCCATAAATAAATAAATAAATTTAAACAATATATGAAGAAAATATCTAAAATTTAACACCATCCTTGGTACTAAATTTTCCAAGGCCGTCAATCTGATAAAGCTGAATATTTTGCATCATTTGTATGCAACCCTTCAAGTAAGAAGTAATTAAACTTACGGCCTGATGCCAGCGCCAAATACATCAAATGTCCATAATAAATGTGATGATGCCAGTACTGTCAAAAGGCGACGTTCAAAATAGCACAACATTTTAGGCAAGAATTTTAAGGAGCTTGCACGTCTTTACACTGCGGTATAAGCTTGAATAATTTAAATAAGATGGAAAACAAAATACATACCACACATAGCGGGAGCTCCATCGGTAACAACTCCGAACATTTTCTTCAGCGGTAGATCAAACTTTTCTAGAACAGCGCACAGAGCATTAAAGATATCAATGCTCTTCGTCGTTCCTTTCATGGGGAAAAGGCTGGCCAATTCCTCAGTCACCTCAAATTTCTTAGATATGCAGCGGATAAAAACTGCCAATTGAACTGTGTCAGATATATCCGTAATCTCATCCAGCGCCACTGAATAAAATTCAAAGCTGGCAACTTTTTGCTTCAAACTCAACACAAGATTTTCAGCAATGTCTTCAACCCGCCTGGTGGTGGTCGCCCGCGACAAACTCACATGCGCAAAGATGCGACTTTTTTTCGGGACAAATCATTTGAACCACAGCTTCCATACATTCCTTAACAAACTCGCCATCAGAAAATGGCTTCGAATGGGAAGCGAGTTTTTCTGCGATAATGAAACTTGCCTCTGTGCACAACTCGTTTTCTTGCTTTCTTCTCACAAAAAAGTTTTGCTGGCTACTCAAATTTCCCCTGAACTCAGCACATTTTTCAGCCCGCGCCACACCGACATATTTATCCATTTTTGACGCATGTTTCGACTCGTAGTGACGCTTCACATTAAATTCCTTCATAACTGCAACAGCTTCGTTGCAAATCGTACACACCGGTTTTTGATTAATGCACGTAAAGAAAAACATTTCAGACCACTTCTCCTGGAAAACACGTCCTTCATCAGCCACTTTCCGTTTTTTGCTAGTGCTGGCTTCCATTTTCACTGAATAATTGCTCGAAACTTCTCAGAACTACGCACGCGACTACAGAACGGAACCAATTGACAACAGACACTGAATGGTGAAAGTGAATGAGCCTGTCGTTGCGGGAGCGAAAATATGGCTGCATTCTCTCTTTCTATCTATCCCGCCTTTTTTGTCATTCATCATCTGTCATCATTCTGCGTCCATTCGCATTGAATTTACATGACAACGATATGTTTGCTTCCATTGTTTAAATTCTAAGGAATCGGTATTTTCAAGAAAATTCATCAGGTCATTCTCCAGGGCAATGATCACAGGTTTTCAACCAACCAACATTTCTCTGTAGGATTTTCACAGAGTATTTAAAAAAAACAAGTCATGATACGTTTTTAAATGGTTAGGAATAAGTTTCTTATCGTTAAGGGTTTGAAATATTAATTTAACATTCTGATGATAAATGCATACGCAGACAGTATGCGTTCAATTTTTTTTTTACTTATTTATTTTCCGTCGGCCTATTTTCTCACATGGTGACAATCACCGACGCCAGGGAGACGACTCCACCACCTGGACCCTACCTAACGACTCATGACTATGAACCGGGACCAACGGCTTTACTTCCCTTCCGAAGGAAGACGTGACCAAGATTTTTTCGTCTCAGAAAAACCACCGACGTCGACTGGGATTGAACCCAGACCCACTGGGGTGCCAGTAGCAGTCACGCTTACCACTACACCACCGACGCCGGCCGACAGTATGCGTTCTACTTGAACCAGGCAGAATTAAATTTTTTGGGCGGATGCTGGAAAACATTGAAAATCCAATTTTAAAAGTAGGATATTGCTCTTTGAAAATTAAATAAATTTCACGAAGGTTACATAAAAGTAACCGGCGCTGTACATGCACTTTTTCCTCTGCCATATTTTCAATAACGAGATCCCTTTTCCCAGGACATGCTCTGCTTATCTCGTCACTATTATAAAAGTCCCTAACTTCAGTTAGAGAGCGATTCCACGAACAAGTGGGAAATTTTTCCAGTTTTTATTTTTTGTATTTTTTGATTTGCATGAAACCTTGCATACAAGTTTTTGGGGAAGAAAAACGCCGTTTTGCATACTTGGTTCGCCATTTTGAATCTAGCCTTACTTATGAGAAGGGCCTATGAAAAATGCACATGATATCTTCAAAAATAGTATCTCGGAAACGGTTTGTCCGATTGGTTTGGTGTCTTCGGCAAAGTTTTAGACAATTGTTGGTGCTATATGGAAAAAATATGCACGGTAAAAAAAAAGTTTGGTTTTTGTGTTTTCAACTAAAATATAGATTTTTCCTTAAAAGTTACATGTCAATAATTTTTTAAATATCTTAATGTTATAGCTGACTGAAAATGCTATCTAGTGCACAGTGAGTTGTTCTGGAGAAAAATAGGTTACAATGAAAAAAAAAATTTAAAAAAAATTTACAATTTTCAAAAAAGCTATTAAAAAAAGTCAATAAAGTTTGTCACCCTAATTTTATGAAAGTACATCAAATTTGCAAGCAAAAAGTACTTCGGTAACATTTTTCTAAGATGCACCGTTTAGAAGGTATTACTGATTTAATATTGATTTTTTTGATAATTTAATAAGTTTTGGCCCTTTTCGGATGTACTCCGTGTTTTTTCCAGTTTCAAAAGTATTTTTTTCGGAAAGATTGAAATTTTTGGAGTTAAAATGACACTGACAGCTTAAAGATTCGAGTGAAATTCTCTGCCTTAAAAGTATTTTGAAAAACAAGTTACAAAATCCCACTATCAGGAACAATGATTTCTTCAAGTGATTTTTGGTGCGTTGTGCTGAAAACGTGCTAACAAGTATTAGATACAGGTAATTATATACCAGTTAGCTGTACGACGTACAGTTGGTGATTGTTAACATGGTCTTTGTTGGAACTAGTCCACCATGGCCACGCTGGCCATAACGAGGCTAGCTCCGTCGATGACCGTTTCTTAATAATAAATAAAAAGAACGCAGTCTTAGTCACCTTCCATCAAACTAGACGGCTGCCGACTGATACCTCAATCAACAACCGCCGCACTCTTTATTCATTCCAGGTATATACAATTTACAATCTCCTTCAATAGCAATATACCTACGCCAGCAAACCTACCTCGCTCCAACTCTCCAAACTCGTACCTGAAGGTTCGACGATACCTGAGCGTTCAACTCTACCTATCTTCCAACAGTCTTTACCCAGCATTCTATGATTTCACAAGGCAAGAAAAACTATCAATTTTATCATTGTTACCAAAATCATGGTCAGTACAAAAAATTGTAGACGAATTTAAAACCAGTAGAAATATGGCATAAGATGCAAGAAAGGAAAGAGATAATGTATTTGATTCATCTCAAGGTTCAAGCTCTGGAAAAGTTTTGAGTAATGAAACAAAAGAACGGGTTTTGATTTTTTTTAGGACGATGATAAAAGCCGTGCAATGCAGATTTCTATAATTTAAAACAACTGGTTAATGAATATACGCGTATTTACAGCCACAGTCAAACTTTGATTGACCATGTGTACTGTAATTTGGATTCGGTTTATGCTATTATAAACTCAGACTTGACAGTAACCGATCATGAAACCATTATTATTAACGTTGAAGATAATAGTAGTGGTGACAGTGATTATGAGAAATTGAAATGTTGGAAAAAGTATTCGAAACAAGCTATTTCAAGACTTGTCGAAAGAAGTGTGGATTTTCAAACAACTACCGGTTCTCTAGATCAGAAATCAGCTGTTTTAACAGACGTCTTAAAAACATGTACCAATAAACTAGTCGAAAATAAATTTGTTTTAGTAAAGAACTCGAACAGCTGGTACAATTTGGATCTTTTGCGTCTTAAACATAAAAGAGACAAGCTGTACAAGAAATGGCGTAGAACTAATAGGCATATCTTTTTGAATAGGTACAAAGACGCGCGTAACAAATATTCGCAATGCGTAAAACAAACTCGTTGTGAATATATTCAGAGGAAAATTGATTTGCATCAAAACAACAGCAAAGAGTTATGGAAAATTTTGAAATCTTTGTTAAAACCTAGTAATTGCAAACCGCGATCCATAACCTTCCGTGGCACATTAGAACAGTCAGAGGACATCATCGCATGTAGATTTAATGAATATTTCGTTGATAGTATATTGTCAATTAATCAATCCATTGACCTAGTAGATGAGCCAGACGAAATAAAACAGCCGATTAATATTAGCTGTAGTTTTGAAAGTTTTCACCCAATAACGTTAGATGATCTCAAATCTATTTGTTTTTCTTTGAACAAAACGGCTGGAGTAGATAACGTAAATGCAAGAGTAGTACAAGAACGCTTTAATGTCATCGGAAACAACCTGCTGGACCTAATTAATGAATCGCTGCAAACTGGGCACGTGCCACAAGTTTGGAAAGAATCTTTAGTTATTCCCATTCAAAAAGTCGCTGCAACGATTAAAGCCGAAGAGTTTCGTCCTATTAATATGTTGCACATTTTAGAGAAAATTTTGGAACTTGTTGTCAAAGGCCAGCTGTTAACGTATTTAAATAGTAATAATTTGATTGCACCGGAACAATCGGGATATCGCAAAGGTCATTCTTGTGAAACAGCGTTAAATTTAGTTTTAGCAAAATGGAAGGAAAATGTAGAGCGTAAAGATACGATTGTTGCTGTTTTTTTTTATCTCAAACGCGCTTTTGAAACGATTTCTCGGCCCTTGTTGTTAAAATCAATCAAGCGCTTTGGATTTTCGGGTTCTGCATACAGATGGTTCGAAAGCTATTTGTCTGACAGAACTCAACGGACGGCTTTTAATGATTTTGTTTCGAGCCCTGTGGAGAACAGCCTTGGCGTACCACAAGGGAGTGTATTAGGGCCCATTTTATTCATTCTATATATTAATGACATGCGACGAGTCTTACGATTTTGTGATATTAATCTTTTTGCTGATGATACCGTGTTGTTCATTGCAGCTAAAAGCCTTGAAGAGGCCGTTTCACATTTGAATGCAGATTTACGTTCTCTAAGTAGATGGTTAAAGTACAAACAGTTGAAATTGAACATAAGTAAAACTAAATTCATGGTAATTTCGCGGAATCGAGGAGAGGAAGTCATATTCATAGATATAACACTAGAAACGCGAATGATGTTAGAACACCATATTTTTTGTACGGAGCTTCACAAAATTCGTTGTTTTTTAAAGGTATAAATGTTTTCAATTCGATACCTATACACATCAAACGTGCAGCAACACTAACAGATTTTAAGAGACAATGTATTTCACACATCAAAGCTGCCTTTTGAACAGCTACTCTGATAACTTTTTACTCTTGACTAATTTTGTATCTTGACGATGTTATTACAACGGATATTTTTTATGGTTTATTGTTAAATATTTTATATTTGTCATGGGGCACAAACAAACTATACTTTTCGCCTCGATGATGATGATGGATTTAAAGTTTTTATTTTGTTATTGTATTTTAAAGTAGTTTTTATTTTTTGTGGACTTCTTTTTGAATTTACACAAAAACATTGGCCTTTGATGCTTGAGGAGATGCCATGAAATAGTAGTGGGTTGCCTGGCTGATTGTCGGGGAATACTTTGTCAGTTCTGTTGTGGTTGAAAGTAAAAGTTTGACTAGGGCCGGTCCAGGATTTTTTCGGTTTGGAAATTTTCTCGATTTCCCTTATTGGGGATATCCTTGGTCAGCCCAAAACTAAGGTGGCGGTTCCATTAGTGTTGAAACCTCACTCTGTAGCGGGCAAGATCGGATATTGGATTGTATTTTGATAATGTCCTTATACAGGATTCTGTGATTTGAATTGTAATAGAATTTTCTGATCGCTGGGTTTATTTGCGAACATTTGTGGTTGACATCAATAGCTTTTCACAATTATATCGCTGTAAAGCAAATGAACAGTTTTGGAAGAAGTTTATATCTGTAGATACAATCAGTTCGTTTTTGGTTTTGCATAACTGGTTGAATTGTTTTAAATAAATTATCTAATAGATAAATCGTCTAGCTCAAACCTTTGTAGGGGTAAGTGGCGGGACCATCATCATCATTCATTTTGTAAATTTTAGTCAAAGTATGGTATTGACGCTGAATGGCATTTCTACGCAACATCGCACGGAAAAGGTCAATGCGATGCTATTGGAGGTACGATAAAACGCATGGCTACCAGAGCAAGTTTAGCCAAAGAACGCGAACACCCGATAAAGACTGCAAGAGAGTTGTTTAATTGGGCAAACAAACGAAAAGAAGAAGAACTTACAAAGTTGTCATAAACACGGAGTACATCCGAAAAGGGCCAAAACTTATTAAATTATCAAAAAAATCAATATTAAATCAGTAATATCTTCTAAACGGTGCATCTTAGAAAAATGTTACCGAAGTACTTTTTGCTTGCAAATTTGATTCACTTTCATAAAATTAGGGTGACAAACTTTTTTGACTTTTCTTAATAGCTTTTTTGAAAATTGTAATTTTTTTTTTTAATTTTTTTTCATTGTAACCTATTTTTCTCCAGAACAACTCACTGTGCACTAGATAGCATTTTCAGTCAGCTATAACATTAAGATAATTAAAAAGTTATTGACATGTAACTTTTAAGGGAAAATCTATATTTTAGTTGAAAACACAAAAACAAAACTTTTTTTTACCGTGCATATTTTTTCCATATAGCACCATTAATTGTCTAAAACTTTGCCGAAGACACCAAACCAATCGGACAAACCGTTTCCGAGATACAATTTTTTGAAAATATCATGTGCATTTTTCATAGGCCCTTCTCATAAGTAAGGCTAGATTCAAAATGGCGAACCAAGTATGCAAAACGGCGTTTTTCTTCCCCAAAAACTTGTATGCAAGTTTTCATGCAAATCAAAAAATATGAAAATTACTCGTTGCTGAAATGATATGGAACCGCTCTAGAGTATCATCGCTCAAAGATATCATATTTACGCTGGTCTCTGGTGTGCTCATAAAACCTTTTTCAATCTGTAATTCCTTTGCCCGTTGAACAGTTCGTTGCAAAACACCGAATTCTTGCATCATTTTGTATGCAGTCCAGGATTTAGGGAGGGCAGTTAGAATCCTATATCGATCGTTTCTGTCAGATGTTTCATCAAATTTTACCTTCATCTGTTGAAGAATCTCCTGACTGTCTCCGGGTTTCTGAGTAGCAGCGCTACCAATTGATTCAGCACTCGTTGATTCCAAAGAAAACAAAGATTCTGAAAATAAGATGGAAAAATACCACAATTAGTTAGAAACATTTTTATTTATATAATGTAATACAGATTGTATTCGATTATTTGAAGTATTTTTTTTTACTTGTATGATAGGCAACTGCTCTACAAATTGAGCTTCTAGGTTGAATTAGGTACGATTATACGGAATTGATATTTTTTTCAATTTTCTTCGATTCTACTGTGCTGATCGTCGCATGTTGCTCCGATTTCCTTTTATTCACTACCGTGACCTCAGTCTTATGGTGGGCTAGCTCCAATTGCCTGGAGCTCATCCATCTCTCCACAATGCCAATAGAGTGTGAGGCCGTTAACTCGACCTCTTCGATGGATTCACCACATATCTCTAGGGTGATATCGTCTGCGAACCCGACAATCTTTACCCCGCTCGGGAACTCAAGCGTCGTACATCGTGTTCCATAGCATCGGACCCAGGATCGAACCTTGTGGGACGCCTGCGGTGATCTGGACACGTTTCTGGCCTGCCTCTGTATTGTATACCAGTACGCGATTCTGGAAGTAGCTTCCGAGAATCTTGTACAGGTACCCAGGAACCTGTAGGCACTGGAGCTAGTCGGCGATAGCCACCCAACTAGCGCTATTGAATGCGTTTCTCACGTCAAGGGTGACCACTGCACAGTATCGTACCCCTCGCCTCTTGCGCTGGATTGCACCTCAGTCGTCTTGGTGACGGACAGGATGGCATCCACCGTCGACTTCCCGTTACGGAAGCCAAACTGATTATTAGACAGACCACCTATACTCTCCTTGTACGTTGTCAGTATGTTGAGGATTACCCTCTCGAGCACCTTACCCGCTGTATTCAACAGACATATAGGTCTATATCCCGATGGATCTCCTGGTGGCTTCCCTGTCTTTGGTAGCAACACAAGGTTCTGAATTTCACAGGCATCCGGGAAGACGCCCTCGTCGAAACACTTTTGCATCACCACCCTGAACATTTCGGGATCCAGCAAGATAGCCGTCTTGATGGCCAGGTGGGATACCATCCGGTCCCGGCGGTTTGTTCACCTTTAGCGACTTTACTATCGCAATGAGTTCATCATTTGTCACCGTCGCCTCGTCGCCGGCCCCCGTTGTGCCGTTTTCAACTCCCACGTGGTAACGGGTGTACGGTGGAGCCGTCCACCCTTCCGTCGCTATGACAGCGTTAAGGTCTGGGATTCTGGAACGCTGGTCATGGGACAAATCTACGGCGGCGGGGGGCCATGCACTCGGGTCGTGGCTCGGAAAGAGTCCCCCAACGATCACCTGCAGCAGCTCTGATGAACGCTCGGTTGGAGCCGCCGATCCTCTGGTTTTGTCCATTACAACCCGATAGGCGTCACCCCACGGGTTCGCATTGGCCCTCTGACACAGACCCTCGAAGCAGGCTCGCTTGCTGGCCTTTATCTCCCTCTTTAGTGCGGCCTTCGCGACGACTAGCGCCCCTCTACGCTCGATTCTCTCGGCGTCTGACCGCGCTCTCTGCACCCTCCGTCTTGCGTGGAGGCATGTTATTCGGAGGTCGGCAATCGACTCCGTCCACCAATACACCGGCGATCTTCCATTTCTCGGTTTGACTTCCCTCGGCATGGTCGCATGTGCGGTCCGTGTAAGTGTCATAACGAGTCGTTCACCGCAAGGTTCCTGGGTTTCGCGTAACTTCCGTTCCCTCTCAAGCGCCTCTTTAAAAGTCTCTACATCACAGTAGGACGTCCTCCATCTGCGAGCGAATGGAGTGGATGCTCCTCCTTCCGCACGCTGCCTTGTATTGTGGACGATACAATTTCAAACCGCCAAGTGGTCGCCATGGGTGTAGCCATCATCCACCCTCCAATTGCTTATCAGCCCAGGACTGCTGAATGTTATATCGATGATCGATTCCGCTCCGTTTCTATGGTAGGTACTCTTGGCACCCATATTGGCTAGGTCTACGTTGAGCCTAGCCAAGGCCTCCAAATGAATTTGGCCCCAATGGTTGGTAAGGCGGCTCCCCCACTCGAGCGCCCAAGCGTTGAAGTCCCCCGCTATTACCAACGGGGTCAGGCCAGTTAGCTCCGTTGTAATCCGATCTAGTATATTGGTAAACTGTTCGATCGACCATCTTGGTGGTGCGTAGCAGCTGCAGAAGAACACTCCATTCACTTTTACAACCGCGAAGCCTCCGTTTGTGGTAGACACAACCTCATGAACCTGCTGTTTCGCCATTTTTGTTGGAGTTCGAGGACGATCTGGGAGGCTGCTACGCATACCGCGTCTCAAACGTCCCGGTCCTGGCACATCCTCGGGACCAAATTGTCCGAAGTCGTGTCGTGACCGCTTACGGCAAACATGCCTGATCTCGCGCTGCCGAAGCGAGGACATGCGAAGAACACATGTTCCGCAGTTTCCTCAACTCCCGCGCACTCGCTGCATGCGGAGGACTGTGCATGCCCATATGTATGCAGGTATCGTCTAAAATAGCCGTGGCCAGACAATATCTGCGTTAAGTGGAAGTTCACCTCCCCGTGTCGCCTACCGACCCACCCGGTTAATTCCGGGATTAGTCGGTGGGTCCACCGACCTTTGGTGGAGTTATTCCATTCCCTTTGCCACTAAACCATGGATACGGCTCTAGTGGTCTTTCGAATACCTCTTGTTCCACTTTGTTCGAAGCACTCTACGTCCTCTTTTATGTCCATGCCTATTGGCATCATCCCCGCTAGGACGCAGACCGCGTCACGTGATACCGTTCGGTAAGCACTAACTACTCTTAGGCACATAAGCCTGTGCGTACTCTAGCTTACTTGCGTAGCTCTTGGTACGCAAGGCGGTGATCCATGCAATAACCTGCACTGATCGTCGCATGTTGCTCCGATTTCCTATTATTCACCACCGTGACCTCAGTCTTATGGTGGGCTAGCTCCAATTGCCTGGAGCTCATCCATCTCTCCACAATGCCAATGGAGTCTGAGGCCGTTAACTCGACCTCTTCGATGGATTCACCACATATCTCAAGGGTGATGTCGTCTGCGAACCCGACAATCTTCATCCCGCTCGGGAACTCAAGCCGCAGTACCTCGTCGTACATCGTGTTCCATAGCACCGGACCCAGGATCGAACCTTGTGGGACGCCTGCGGTGATCTGTACACGTTTCTGGCCTGCCTCTGTATTGTATACCAGTACGCGATTCAGGAAGTAGCTTCCGAGAATCTTGTACAGGTACCCAGGAACCTGTAGGCGCTGGAGCGAATCGTCGATAGCCACCAAACTACCGCTATTGAATGCGTTTCTCACGTCAAGTGTGACCACTGCACAGTAGCGTACTCCTCGCCTCTTGCGCTGAATTGTCACCTCAGCCCTCTTGGTGACGGACAGGATGGCATCCACCGTCGACTTCCCTTTGCGGAAGCCAAACTGATTATTAGACAGACCGCCTGTACCCTCCGTGTACGTTGTCAGTCTGTTGAGGATTACCCTCTCGAGCACCTTACCCGCTGTATCCAACAGACATATAGGTCAATATGCCGATGGATCTCCTGGTGGTTTCCCTGTCTTTGGTAGCAACACAAGGTTCTGAATTTTCCAGGCGTCCGGGAAGACGCCTTCGTCCAGACACTTTTGCATCAACACCCTGTACATTTCGGGATCCAGCAAGTAGACGTCTTGATGGCCAGGTTCGGGATATCATCAGGTCCCGGTGATTTGTTCACCTTTAGCGACTTTGCTATTGCAATGAGTTCATCATTCGTCACCGTCGCCTCGTCGCCGGCCCCCGTTGTGCCGTTATCAATGCCCACGTGGTCACGGGTGTTCGGCGGAGCCGTCCACCCTTCCGTCGCTATGACAGCGTTAAGGTCTGGGATACTGGAACGCTGGTCATGGGACAAATCTACGGCGGCGGGGGGCCATGGACTCGGGTCGTGGCTCGGAAAGAGTCCCCCAACGATCGCCTGCAGCAGCTCTGATGAACGCTCGGTTGGAGCCGCCGATCCTCTGGTTTTGGCCATTACTACCCGGTAGCCGTCACCCCACGGGTTCGCATTGGCCCTCTGACACAGACCCTCGAAGCAGGCTCGCTTGCTGGCCTTTATCTCACTCTTTAGTGTGGCCTTCGCGACGACTAGCGCCCCTCTACGCTCGATTCTCTTGGCGTCTGACCGCACTCTCTGCATAGCGAAACGGCCCGTGTTCAGAGTCGGATCAGCGCAAGACAGGTATAGGGTCATCTGAGCCTACTCCCGCCCGACTGGCGAGGTCGCGCGGTGGAGAATGGAACGTACTGGAGGCCTGCCAAGGTTTTTACAGGACGGAGACGACCTGTGCCGCGGGAACCTCGCCATTTCCTAGTCGGTGTCACCCGGTAGTACTGAGGGAGACGACACAGGCGCCAGCCAGAATGCAACGGTACCACTAGTTATTCCTTTCGCAGCCAGCTGCCATAATTGGAGTTTTACTGGCATCCGCCCCAATGCGTCGTAGGACGCTCCCTCCGTAGTTCGATTAGCCGTTAAGGGGAGCTTAACGTTTCCAAGGTGCATCGCGGGGAGGCGTACTACCTTCACACCTCACACCTCTTGTAGTCTTTTTTCTTTTTTTAGACGGGATGGAAAATCTGCAACCAGACACCTGAAGAACTCAGGGTGTTGGGATGAGGGTGCCAACTCCTAGACCCACTAAAAACCAACCCGTGCCTTAAGCCCTGGCCCTCCCCGGAACCACCTTTCGGTATTACTTCGGGGAGGGGGCTCTTGTGCTTATTCAGCACTCACTATGTCTAACTACTTAGGGCTTTAGTAGTTAGGTGGTCCCTGCGACCTGCCTTTGGTCGTTTCGCCATTTTTGTTGGAGTTCGAGGACGATCTGGGAGGCTGCTACGCATACCGCGTCCCAGACGTCCCGGCCCTGGCACATCCTCGGGACCAAATTTTCTGGAGTCGTGTCGTGACCGCTTACGGCAAACATGCCTGATCTCGCGCCGTCGAAGCGAGGACATGCGAAGAACACATGTTTCACAGTTTCCTCAACTCCCGCGCACTGGCTACATGCGGAGGACTATGCATGCCCGTATGTATGCAGGTATTGTCTTAAACAGCCGTGGCCAGAGAATATCTGCGTTGAGTGGAAGTTCACCTCCCCGTGTCGCCTACCGACCCACCCGGTTAATTCTGGGATTAGTCGGTGGGTCCACCGACCTTTGGTGGAGTTATTCCATTCCCTTTGCCACTTAACCATGGATACGGCTCTAGCGGTCTTTCGAATACCTCTTGTTCCAATTTGTTCGAAGCACTCTACGTCCTCTATTATGACCATGCCTATTGGCATCATCCCCGCTAGGACGCAGACCGCGTCGCGTGATACCGTTCGGTAAGCAGTAACCACTCTTAGGCACATAAGCCTGTGCGTACTCTCTAGCTTGCTTGTGTAGCTCTTGGTACTCAAGGCGGTGATCCATGCTGGCCCGCCGTACCTAAGTATGGACAGGGCAACGCTGGCCAGGAGTTTACGCTTACTCCCTTGCACCGCCGAGCTATTTGACATCATGCGGGATAATTCCGATATAGCCATCGAGGCTTTCTTGCAAGCGTAATCGACGTGACTGACAAAGGACAGCTTATCGTCGATCATGACCCCAAGATACCTCAAGAACCTCTTCAATTCTACTGTGCAGTTACCTGTACTGATCGTCGCATGTTGCTCCGATTTCCTATTGTTCACCATTATTGGTGGGCTAGCTCCAATTGCCAGGAGCTCATCCATCTCTCCACAATGCCAATGGAGTGTGAGGCCGTTAACTCGACCTCTTCGATGGATTCACCACATATCTCTAGGGTGATGGCGTCTGCGAACCCGACAATCTTTACCCCGCTCGGGAACTCAAGCCGCAGTACCTCGTCGTACATCGTGTTCCATAGCACCGGACCCAGGATCGAACCTTGTGGGACGCCTGCGGTGATCTGTACACGTTTCTGGTCTGCCTCTGTATTATATACCAGTACGCGATTCTGGAAGTAGCTTCCGAGAATCTTGTACAGGTACCCAGGAACCTGTAGGCGCTGGAGCGAATCGGCAATAGCCACCCAACTGGCGCTATTGAATG
Organism: Aedes japonicus; assembly: GCA_034211315.2. NCBI lineage: Eukaryota > Metazoa > Arthropoda > Insecta > Diptera > Culicidae > Aedes > Aedes japonicus. Next base: position 70,550 of record JASCZW010006324.1, on the reverse strand, counting down.
CGTTTCTCACGTCAAGGGTGACCACTGCACAGTAGCGTACTCCTCGCCTCTTGCGCTGGATTGGCACCTCAGCCGTCTTGGTGACGGACAGGATGGCATCCACCGTCGACTTCCCTTTGCGGAAGCCAAATTGATTATTAGACAGACCGCCTGTACCCTCCGTGTACGTTGTCAGTCTGTTGAGGATTACCCTCTCGAGCACCTTACCCGCTGTATCCAACAGACATATAGGTCAATATGCCGATGGATCTCCTGGTGGCTTCCCTGTCTTTGGTAGCAACACAAGGTTCTGAATTTTCCAGGCGTCCGGGAAGACGCCATCGTCCAGACACTTTTGCATCACCACTCTGAACATTTCGGGATCCAGCAAGATAGCCGTCTTGATGGCCAGGTTCGGGATACCATCAGGTCCTGGCGGTTTGTTCACCTTTAGCGACTTTGCTATCGCAATGAGTTCATCATTCGTCACCATCGCCTCGTCGCCGGCCCCCGTTGTGCCGTTATCAATGCCCACGTGGTAACGGGTGTTCGGCGGAGCCGTCTACCCTTCCGTCGCTATGACAGCGTTAAGGTCTGGGATACTGGAACGCTGATCATGGGACAAATCTACGGCGGCAAGGGGCCATGGACTCAGGTCGTGGCTCGGAAAGAGTCCCCCAACGATCATCTGCAGCAGCTCTGATGAAGGTTCGGTTGGAGCCGCCGATCCTCTGGTTTTGGCCATTAATACCCGGTAGCAGGCTCGCTTGCTGGCCTTTATCTCCCTCTTTAGTGCGGCCTTCGCGACGACTAGCGCCCCTCTACGCTCGATTCTCTCGGCGTCTGACCGCGCTCTCTGCACCCTCCGTCTTGCGTGGAGGCATGTTATTCGGAGGTCGGCAATCGACTCCGTCCACCAATACACCGGCGATCTTCCATTTCTCGGTTTGACTTCCCTCGGCATGGTCGCATGTGCGGTCCGTGTAAGTGTCATAACGAGTCGTTCACCGCAAGGTTCCTGGGTTTCACGTAAATTCCGTTCCCTCTCAAGCGCCTCTTTAAAAGTCTACATCACAGTAGGACTTCCTCCATCTGCAAGCGAATGGAGTGGATGCTCCTCCTTCCGCACGCTGCCTTGTATTGTGGACGATACAATATCGAACCGCCAAGTCGTCGCTATGGGTGTAGCCATCATCCACCCTCCAATTGCTTATCAGCCCAGGACTGCTGAATGTTATATCGATGATCGATTCCGCTCCGTTTCTATGTTAGGTACTCTTGGTACACACATTGGCTAGGTCTACGTTGAAGTGTTTGGCGAGAAGTATTTGGCCCCTAGGGTTGGTAAGGCGGCTTCCCTACTCAAACTCCCAAGCGTTGAAGTTCCCCGCTATTACCAACGGGGTCAGGCCAGTTAGCTCCGTTGTCATCCGATCTAGCATATTGGTAAACTGTTCGATCTACCATCTTGGCGGTGCGTAGCAGCTGCAGAAGAACACTCCATTCACTTTTACAACCGCGAAGCCTTCGTTTGTGGTAGACACAACCTCCTGAACCGGGTACTTGCCCGTCGTCCATAATGCCGCCATATTAGCCCTGTCCGCAAACCAGTTCCCGTTGCCGAGTCGGATGCGGTATGGCTCGGAAATAATGGCGATATCCGATGCCGACTTGCTAACTGTCTGACACAGCAGTTGCTGGGCGACCTCACAATGGATCAGGTTTAGTTGAGTTACCTGCATTACGGTTGGCTCGTTGGTATACCCTTAGCGGCTGGGCACTTGCCCCTCACCGCCCCCCCACCCCATGACGTGCTTATCGTCCGGTTTCCCGGCGCACATCAAGCATTTGTGGGGAATTTTGCAGTCCCGCGCCTTGACGCTAGTGCTGCCACACCTTCTGCACATGTTGCTACGATATGGGCCTTTGCATTCCCACTTTCAACGCCGCGTCCGCGTCGACTGCCGCTACCCTCATGGTTGCAACTTGGACCCTTCCTAAGACGTATGTCTGCCTGTGCAACCTCGACCTTGCACTGTTCCTTTAGTGCAGTGGAGATCTCGTCTGCCTAGGTGATCTCATCCATGATTCCGCTTGCGAGCACCTGTCGCATATCGTTTTCTTTTTTCGTCTTACTTCCTTTTTTTCGAACCTTATTCCAGTGGCTTTCCTTGCCACGTCTGGGGTCGTCGCTCGTCCCCCTCTCAGCACCAGCGTCTGCCTCCGTGCTGGTTATCGGTGTCGTGGTCGGGGCCCCGCCGTTCGGGCCCCCTTCAGCGCTTGAGACCACTCTCGAGCTGGGTGTCGCGCCTTTCGCGCTGGGCTTGGCGCCAGGGCCTCTCTATTTTCGGTCAGCCGAAATTGGTCGCGAGGATGAACCCTCGGACCCCGCTGCCACGTTCGCGTAGGTTGGATTCCCTCCTGGGGCATCCAACACGATACGCTTTTTTGAAGCGCCAGGTGCCGTTTCGCCCGGGGACTGCCTAGCCCGCTTGGAGGTCCCTGCCCCCATGGATAGGGTGGACTCTCCGACAGAGACGGATACATCCGTCTGCGTCTGCTTTGAGGCTATGTCCCTTGCCCTTTCCGTCGCAGCTAGCCTTGCCAGCTCTTTGGCACTTTGCTCGGATAGGAGCTTGGACTCCAGCTCCTCCCTCTCCTTGCATGCAGCCTGCACTGTCATGCGCAGCCTCAAAAGGCTTAGTTTGAAGTCCTTTGCAATGTTGCTACGCGACGACGTGAAGTCGATAATCGCGTCCAACTGCTCAGACACCTCCATCACCTTAGGAAGGGTTCCCCGCATCCTATCCATGGCCCGGATGAGTCCTGGCCCATCCATGAACACACCTAGCTTGGTGCCACCTGCCTCCGATGCCGTTGCACTGCCGCACGTGTCACTCACTCCTGATTCCACCACTCCGCGTGGTGGAGACCTCGCTAGGCCGCCTTTAGCGAACGGATTCGCTTTCTCTTTCTCCTGGGGTTTCTTTGTTTCCTCCATGTTGTTGGGTCCCCCCTCCAGCCGCTATCCAAACCCACGTGGAGTAGTCGCTATTGTGATCTCATGGTTGTCTATGCAAGCAGGGAGGCCATGCGAGGGTTGACACGGCCCTTCATGGGGAACCGTGTTCAGAGCCGGATCAGCGCCAGACAGATATAGGGTCATCTGAGCCTACTCCCGCCCGACTGACGAGGTCAGGCGGTGGAGAATGGAACGTACTGGAGGCCTGTCAAGGTTTTAACAGGACGGAGACGACCTGTGCCGCGGGAACCTCGCCATTTCCTATCGGTGTCACCCGATAGTACTGAGGGAGACGACACAGGCGCCAGCCCGAATACAACGGTACTACTAGTTATTCCTTTCGCAGCCAGTTGCCAAAATTGGGGTTTTACTGGCATCCGCCCCAATGCGTCGTAGGACGCTCCCTCCGTAGTTCGTTTAGCCGTTAAGGGGAGCTTAACGTTTGCAAGGTGCACCGCGAGGAGGCGAACTATCTTCACACCTCACCTCTTGTAGTGAGAGGATCGAAATATACACCTCTTTGCAACTCGCAACTCCCAGCCTGTAAACCTGTCGTATGTAGGAGGTCTTAGGTATCGAAATTATATATTGATGCTGAGCAGCGCAGCCAGCGTTCCAGTATCCCAGATACTTGCTGTTCGACGCCGCGCGCAAGGGCTTTGTCTGCGTGCATGCAATTAGATGCCAACGTGAGCACACGCTAGCAAGTCTTGTAGGTATTTTGCCACATGATCACCAACCACATATGGAGGACACTATCAGCTCGGTTTGGTTACGACCTTCGAGGCGTTCAGGCATTATCCAACTAACGTAGCGTTATACCAAAGACCGGTCGAACTAGTATTGAGCCATTGGTTCGTAGCTGTGATTCATTTTATTAACGTCTCCTTAAACTTTACGTCTGCTGTAGACGTTTTAGTTCATTCGAGACGGCATAAGGACCGCAAGCACCTCAGCATTGTAGTGTGCTCCCCATTCCCTTTACTTATTTCATTTTTCGCTCCGATTCTTTTATTTCCCTTATAGAAAACCTACAAGAAATTTCGATATTTCATCATTGACCCTTATTTACAGGCCGCTTGAAGGTCTATGACTGTGGTCCGCAGTCACTACTTTCTTTTTGAAGTTCGACCTCTTTACGCTGGCTTATATTTTATCATATAAGTCCAACGCCCTCAAGTACTCTAGTACAGATAATTCTGTACTACGGTCGTTATACAATACTTCACGTATTGTGCCTATAACTCCGGTTTCGGCCGGACCCTTGGCACCCCCAGCTGAGCATGACGAACCTGATTTGCCAGTTTATCAGCAGCCCCATTACCTGGTATACCTGCGTGTCCAGGTACCCAGACGAAGGTTACGTTAGTAAACTGTTGCACCTCCAGCAACCACGGGTGTCCCACCTGCCAATGCTCAAGGGCAGATAGACAACTCGCGGAGTCAGAAAACACAACAGTCTGAGTCCCATTTGACAACTTGCATGCCTGCAAGAGTGCATAGGCCTCAGCTGAGAAGATACCGCAGCTGCCTCATCCTCTATTAACGAGTCGTCCGTTAACAGCAGGTTCAGGCCTTCGAATGTGGAGGCAATTTCCCCAAAGGCGCGACTTCGGGGTTTGCCCTTGTCCCACATAACTGCCGAATACGCCAGTCCATTTTGGGGCGCGTAGAGTCCCATGCCCGTAGCCACAGCCTATGAAGCTGACACAACTTGGGAATCTCTGCTCCCGTAAGGTCACGCCATGTCTTCAGTTACGACATTTGCCAAGGGGACCTTACCACATTCCACCAATAGGGAAGCTATAGGTGAGGTCCTAAAGGCTCCGCTACAGATCCTATAGGCCTCATTGTATTGAGGTTCTAGGATTCTAAGCAATGATATTCCACTCCTGCTCCATAGCTCCGATCCATAGAGTATGCACGGTACGATCATTGCCCGTGCAATCTTGGTCAATATATAGCGAGAAGCTTCAGAGAAGCGGCCGTTTAGGGCCCTGAGAACGTTCAACTTTACGTTTACATTCAACTTCACTGCCTTGGCGTGCTTCACAAAACGTAGTTTGTGGTCGATCGTCACGCCAAGAAGCTTCATTTCCCGTACTGCCTTGACTTCTAGCTCGTCGATACAAACGTGGGGTAACCTAGGCCTGTAAGTATGACCAAAGCAGACGTGCAGAGTTTTAGACTTCTCGGGGAAAGTCCTAAACCCAACCCCCTCTGCCCAGTCAATCACATTATCCACAGCTTTTTGTATCCTGCTTCTGACTGCCCTTGCGTATTTACCAAATACGACAAGAGTTATGTCGTCAGCGTACACTAGGATGTGTACATTTCCGGGGATGCGTTCAAACACTGAGTTCATCGCAATGAGAATGAGAATGTGGCAGACCCTTGCGGGATGCCATTCTCTAGCAACCTTGGATTGGAGGTTGCGCCGGCGTTCAATACTCAATATTGTGTAGGAAGTTTTTCACGTAAGCCAACATACGTCCTTTAAACTTCCATTTCTTGGGGGTACTCAAGATAAGGAGTCTCCATGTCATGTCATATGCCTTGGACAAATCGAGAGATAGTACATCGACGTGTAGGTTCTCTGTCTTGGCCTTGTCCAATAAATGATCGAGTTCAGAGAAGAACGTCTCCGACCCATAGCCGCATCGAAAAGCGTGTTGCTGTGGGTGGATTTGCTCATGCCTCTCCAACTCAGTTGACAGGCGACGGTTGACCATTCCCTCGAGTGTTTTCCCCATACAGCTCGAAAGCGTGATAGGTCTATACCCATCTGTTTGGGTCTTATCCTTCCCTGGTTTGGGAATAGGAATGACCAACCCTTCTTTCCACATATCTGGAATCATGCCGGATTGCCAGACTTCGTTCAAAGTGTCCAGAAAGGCCAACCGACCGATAAGTGGTAGTTTCCTCAGGAGAGGATAGCAGATATCGTCAGACCCCGCTGCCTTGCCGACACCACGGCGCAGGGCCCAGTTGAGCTCCTCTAGGTCAAAAAGCCCGTTGTAGTTTGTGGTGTCACTACACGAACCTTTGTTGGTACCTCCCCTATGCCAGTGACTTTACACGACGGAACTCATCACTATGATTGCTGTTTGCCGACACCTTGGCAAATTGATCAGCAAAGGCTTCAGTGATGAGCTCCGGTTGATTCGTGTAACCGGTGTCCAATTTTACGACCCTTTCTACATGGCGGTTTTTTCCACCAATGGACTTTACCTTCCTCCACAGTTCGCTGGGGCAAGTGGATTCAGATATATCCGCGGTGAAAGCCAACCATGTAGTCTTTTTGGCTTCTTTGATGACTCTTCTCGTCTTGGCCCGGGCAAGTTGAAACTCTATCAACTTAGCAGCTCGCGACGGATCATCAGGAGCCAATTTGCGTAACACTTGCAGAATTTTGCGTCAACTTTTAACGGCGGAGTGAACATGTGACCCCCACCAAGGTACAGATCTCTTACCGCTTCTACCTCTGGCCTTTGGAATGTGTCGATGCGCGGCCACACTCAGGATCTCAATCAGATCAGTTGGGCTGAGTATAGTGTTTTTTGGCATCGTGCGAGAGACTTCCTTGCCGAAGCCATCCCAATCCGACTTGTTCAAATTCCACTTAAGTCTTGCCACAGTAGGCGGAAGGCCTACAGCCTGTGACAAGACGATAGGGAAGTGTTCGCTACCGTGTAAGTCATCGAGGACTTGCCAGTTAAACTGGCAAGCCACATCCTAAGACGCAATAGACAGGTCGATCGCAGATTCAACTCCTGAAGAGAAGTCGATCCGCGTCGGTTTGCCATTATTCAGTACTGGACAGCCCAACCTGTAGCTGAAAGAGCCGCTCGCCGCGAATGTCATCTTTGTGTGATCTCAACGAGGGGTGGTGCGCATTCAAATCGCCCAGGATCACATAAGGTGTAGGCAGTTGGGAGACAAGGTCTTCCAACTTGCCGATGACATTCTGTTCCTTGCCGACTCTACACCTCGGAGCCATGTATAAGCTTACTACTGTGAGCTTCATCGGGAACTGAATGGTGACCGCAGTGGCCTCCAGGTCAGTATCAAGTTGTACTTCTTTATGCGGTATATCTTCTCTAACAGCCAATCCACAACCATGGATATAGGCATTTTTATGAGGCTTAATATACCATTTGTACTTACCCCCGAGGTAGCCGGGAGGTAACTCAGCTACCTTGATCATGGTTTCTTAAAGGGCCATGATACAAGGATTTAGCCTACTTGCTATAAGTTGGATCTCGGATAGTTTTGATCTCAATCCGTGCGCGTTTCATTGTAGTACAATGTTCAGTGGCTCTGCATTAGTCTGTTGCATGGTGGCAGACATAATACTAATCAACAACGGCAACAGCATCGCTTTCGCGATCCGTTGCTGAGGCTTCGGGAACAGACCCTGGCGGATCTGCCTTTCTTCGGCTCTTTTTACTCCTAGTATCATCCGTTGTATCGGTAGTTTGCTTCCTCTTACGGCGGGTAAGTGGAGCACCACCATCATCCTCACTGGATGGGGTGTATTTGGCTACTACCTCTTCGAAAGTCTCGACTGCAGAAGCACGTTCCCTCTCTGCCAGAGCTCTCTTCTCTTTGAGGGATTTGTACTTCTCCTTCAAACGGGCGACTTCTCGATTTAAACCTTCCACCTGGTCCTTGAGGAGCTGTTTTTCCTCATTAGGGACAGAACCAGGTTTCTCAGCATCCGACATGGAATCAGTGCCAACTGCCATGGTTGGCACAACACCCTTTCGGACGCTGTCGGTCACGGATTTTTTGGTGCTTGCGCTCTTAAGGGGACCGGTGCCCACACCTACACTCTTGGTGTGTACGGCTCCCTTTTTGCAAGCGCTAGCACCCCTCTGTCCATTGGCTCCAGCCGATCCACCGCTTTTTGGATCGGCCTTCTTCGCCTTAGGCCTGGACTTTCTTTTCTTTTGTTGTTTCTTCGCCGGAGGAGCGAGAGAAACAACCGCCTGTGCCTGAAGGATTGCAGCAGTCGCGGACTTAGCCATCTTGGCATAAGTCCCCCGAGCACTATTCTCTTTGTTGTAGACCGTTTTTGCGTCTCGGTAGGAGACGCTCAAGTCGGTCTTCAACTTGAGAATACCAGCTTCCCTTGCGTAAATTGCCGCGACAGTTCGAGCAAAAGGCCTTTTCTGTGCACTTTGCGGCAATCTCGTGTTCAGAAGAGCAGGCCCGGCACCGGGTCTTGCTCTTGCAACTAGCTTTACCATACCCGTAGCAGTTGTAACACTGCCGTGGTAGTTCATATAAAGCTCTTGTCAAAATTTTCAAGAGCCCGAACGTCACTTTTCAGGAAACGTGATGCCCTCGAAGGATAACACCACGGACGAGGTGTTCACCTTTTTGTCGCCGACCTTTCGAGAGATCCTGTGGACATCTACTACTCCTTGGGTAGTAAAATGTCCCAATAGGACCTCGTCACGCCTGTTGGTGATGTCGGCACTGGACACCACGCAACGCACTCGGTTGAGGGTTGGATGCGAAACAACCCTCACCTTGCGACCAGTTGTCAGTTTTGATATCCGCTTTAGCTTTCCAGCATCAGCAGGGCTGACTTCAAACACGTACCTTTTTCCACCTTGCTCGGTGTGTGCATCAACGGCATCCAACAGAACGTTGGACAGTCGATGCCACATCGAGGTGGTCCCAGGTCGTGCCTTCTTCCCCTTCGAATGTTTCCAGAAGGATAACAATCTTATCGCGTTTATTATTGGACAAGGTCCACCGACCTTCCGATATCAGATGCTGCTTTTCCATTTCATCTGATTCTTACGGGCCTGACCCTCTCGTGCTGAAGCCGCCGGAGTCAAGCCCCTATTCGTTCTACTAGAGGATGCAGAAGTAGGACGGCGCCTCACCCCTATCACACCGACCGGAAACATAAGACGGCAAGCTCCAGCAGTATGCCGAGTTGCTCCGTTGCTTCCTCGCGGACGCATCAAGAAGGTCCATATGGGCCATTACAGTCCATATTCAACAAGGACTCTAAGCCAGCACTATTCCGCCGTCTACTTATTTATCGTCCGTTAGACAAACTGACTTCCGCCAGAATGGTTGAACACGGTAATCGGGGGCCCTAAGACGTGACTAGGTCCCCCTACACACACTCAGCTCCTTCGGACCACCATGGACTTGTTCGCATACTAGGCAATGACGCGTCACCGCCTAGCACCCCACCGAGCACCTCGTGGAGGTAAGAGTCAGAGTTCAGACGCCATGAGGTCACAAGTTAACAGGTTGACGACCGCGGAGTGTTCATCAGCGCCCGCATTAGCCCGGCTTGTAGCTGTGATTCATTTTATTAACGTTTCTTTAAACAGTACGTCTGCTGTAGACGTTTTAGTTCATTCGAGACGGGCTCGTAGCTGTGAATTCTTTCTATTAACGTCTCTTTAAACTGTACGTCTGCTGTAGACGTTTGAGTTCACAGCTCGTAGCTGTGATTCTTTCTATTAACGTCTCTTTAAACTGTACGTCTGCTGTAGACGTTTTAGTTCATTCGAGACGGACTGAGAGTAGCTGTGATTCTTTCTATTAACGTCTCTTTAAAATGTACGTCTGCTGTAGACGTTTTAGTTCATTCGAGACGGCATAAGGACCGCAAGCACCTGAGCATTGTAGTGTGCTCCCCATTCCCTCTGCTTATTCAATTATCGCTCTATTATCCTCTATTTCCTTATCGAAAACCTACAAGACATTTCGATGTTTCATCATTGACCCTTACAGGCCGCTTGGAGGTCTATGACTGTGGTCCTCAGTCAGACTTTCTTTTTAAGTTCGACCTCTATACGCTGGCTTATATTTTATCATTTAAGTCCAACGCCCTCAAGTACTTTAGTACAGATAATTCTGTACTACGGTCGTTATACAATACTTCACGTATTGAGCAACTCCCGTTTCGACCCTCAATTGTGCCCTAGCAGGGCCTTCCACCAATAGATGATTAAGATCTAGATTCGTTCCGCACCTTTGGCAGTATGCCTTACTACCGTTGATACGAGGCCCGTGAGTGAGTCGAGTATGTCCTATCCTCAGCCGAGTCAGAATTCTCTGATCTCGAGGGTAGGGCATATCTTTCCACTCTTGTGTCGTATTCTTGATACGCCGGAGGAACGCCTCTCGGTTGTTATACCAAGATTCCTCCCAAGCGTATCGTGAGGCCTGCTTCACCCAGCGGGTAGCGTCGCTCTAAGGGACAGGAAGGCCTCCCAGCTGAGCATGACGACCCTGGTTTGCCTGGTTTATCAGCAGCCTCATTACCTGATATACCTGCGTGTCCAGGTACCCAGACGAAGGTTACGTTAGTAAACTGTTGCACCTCCAACAGCCACGGGTGTCCCACCTGCCCATGCTCAAGGGCAGATAGACAACTCGCGGAGTCAGAAAACACAACAGTCTGAGACCCGTTTGACAACTTGCATGCCTGCAAGAGTGCATAGGCCTCAGCTGAGAAGATACCGCAGATGCCGGGTAACCGACCGCAACGGCTTATGGCCCTCCCAGATACTCCGTAACCAACCTAATCTTCTGCTAACGAGCCGTCCGTAAACAGCAGGTTCAGGCCTTCGAATGTGGAGGCAATTTCCCCAAAGGCCGCTTTCGCGACTTGAGGGTTTGCCCTTGCCCCACATAACTGCCAGATGCGCCAGTCCACTTTAGAGCGCGTAGAGTCCCATGCCCGGTTTCGCTTGGGGTGTGGAAGTAGTTCGCCTCCCCGCGGTGCACCCTGGAAACGTTAAGCTCCCCTTAACGGCTAAACGAACTACAACGGAGGAAGCGCCATACGGCGCAGGATTCGGCAGGAGGTCGTAAGCGGTCATGACATGGGAAACAGGGACGATCCTGGGCTGCACTCCCAGACGTTCCAACCCCGGTCCTGGCCCTGGCTTTCTCCATCGGAGGAGGGACCATACGACGCGAGGTTCGGCAGCGGTCGGGTAAAGAGATCGCGGACGATCTGGACTGACCACCAGACGTCCCGAACCCTGCTTGGATGAGGTCCGAAAGGCTCCGCTACAGATCCTATAGGCCTCATTGTATTGAGGTTCAAGGATTCTAAGCAGGGATATACCACCCCTGCTCCATAGGTCCGATCCATAGAGTATGCACGGTACAATCATTGCCCGTGCAATCTTGGTCAGTGTACAGCGAGAGGCTTCAGAGAAGCGGCCGTTTAGGGCCCTAAGAATGTTCAACTTAACGTTAACATTCAACTTCACTGCCTTGGCGTGCTTCGCAAACCGTAGTTTGTGGTCAATTGTCACGCCAAGAAGCTTCATTTCCCGTACTGCATTGACTATTAGCTCGTCGATACAAACGTGAGGTAACCTAGGCCTGTGAGGACGTGCAGGGTTCTAGACTTCTCGGGGGAAATCATAAACCCAACCCCTTCTGCCCAGTCAATCACATTATCCACCGCTTTTTGTATCCTGCTTCTGACTGCCCTTGCGTATTTACCAAACACGACAAGGGTTATATCGTCAGCGTACACTACACGGTGTTCAATAAGTTCGAATACAAGTTTTCATCATTGCGTAGGTATGCGCCATGTACATATTCTGCATTGGTATTGGTGTCAGCTTTAGCTTCATTCATACGCTACCGAATGTGCGTGGTGTTGACATTCTGTTAGTTGTTGTTCGTTTGTTACGCGCGATGAAAGAGTATCGGGACTTCGTAATTAAGCGTTTTTTGAACGGTGAGCGACCCGGCGATATATTCCGGCTGCTGAAATCGCATGGGGTCAAGCGGAACTTTGTCTACACGACCATCAGGCGATACCGGGAGACGTCCTCGACCAATGACCGTGCGAGATCCGGTCGGCCGCGTTCAGCGAGGACGCCACGGGTCATCAAGATCGTGAGGGAGCGAATTCGGCGCAAAAAGAACCGCTCAATCCGGAAAACGGCTGCAGATCTCAACGTTTCCATTGGAACCGCTCACACCATACTCACCAAGGACCTTGGTTTCAGGCCTTACAAAAACGTAAGGTCCATGGCGTTTCGGAGGCTACCAGCAAAAAGCGGTTGGATCGAGCTAAGAGGATCCTCTCTCGGCACGCTGGTCAGGAGTTTGTTTTTCGGACGAGAAACTGTTCATGCTGCAGCAGCCGCACTGATGTGCAAAATGACCGGGTGTGGGCGCCATCGAGGGACAGCATTCCTGAATCCAATATAAACATCCCTCGGTTCCAAAGTGCCGCGTCGGTGATGGTTTGGGGGCAGTATGCAAACGTGGTAAGCTACCCTTGGTGTTTATTGAAAAAACGTCAAAATCAACGCGGCGTACTACAAAACTGAGGTTTTGGAAAAGGTTGTTGCCCCCAGTCTCCGAAGCCTCTACGGCGATGAGCACTACGTGTTCCAGCAGGACGGTGCACCAGCCCATACGGCAAATGTGGTTCAAGCCTGGTGTCGGGACAATTTAACCGACTTTCTGGACAAAACTTTGTGGCCTCCCAGCTCCCCGGACTTGAATCCTCTCGACTTTTTTGTTTGGTCCTATATGATGGCGAAGCTGAACGAATACAGGGTCAGCACTTTGGATCATTTCAAGACGGTAATTCTCAAAATCTGGGACGAAATGCCCATGCAGTCCGTGCGTGCCGCCTGCGACGCGTTCGAGAAACGTTTGAAGCTCGTTAAGGAGTACAAAGGGGGGGTCATTCCAAGAGAAATGTTGTAAACGTTCCTTGTAAACATAGCTTTCAATAACATAAATCCAAAAAATAAAAAAACATGTTTTCATTTTTTTAACAAATTTTGAAAGTGTATCCGAACTTATTGAACACCGTGTAGGATGTGTACGTTATTGTGTAGGAAGTTTTCCACAAAAGCCAACATACGTCCTTTAAACTCTCATTTCTTGAGGGTAGTCAAGATAGGGAGTCTCCATGTCATATCAAATGCCTTGGACAAATCGAGAGATACTACATCGACATGTAGTTTCTCTGTCTTGGCCTTGTCCAATAAATGATCGAGTTCAGAGAAGAACGTCTTCGACCCATAGCCGCATCGAAAAGCGTGTTGCTGTGGGTGGATTCGCTCATGCCTCTCCAACTCCGTTGACAGGCGACGGTTGACCATCCGCTCGAGTGTTTTCCCCATACAGCTCAAAAGCGTGATAGGTCTATACCCATCTGTTTGGGTCTTATCCTTCCCTGGTTTGGGAATAGGAATGACCAACCCTTCTTTCCACATATCTGGAATCATGCCGGATTGCCAGACTTCGTTCAAAGTGTCCAGAAAGGCCAATATCGTCAGGCCCCGCTGCCTTGCCGACACCACGGCACAGGGCCCAGTTGAGCTCCTCTAGGTCGAAAAGCCTGTTGTAGTTTATGGTGTCACTACACGAACCTTTGTTGGTACTACGGTACCTCCCCTCTGCCAGTGACTTTACACGACGGAACTCATCACTATGATTGCTGTTTGCCAACACCTTGGCAAATTGATCAGCAAAGGCCTCAGCGATGAGCTCCGGTTGATTCGTGTAACCGGTGTCCAATTTAACGACCCTTTCTACATGGCGGTTTTTTCCACCAATGGACTTTACCTTCCTCCACAGTTCGCTGGGGCAAGTGGATTCAGATATGTCCACAGTGAAAGCCAACCATGTAGTCCTTTTGGCTTCCTTGGTGACTCTTCTCGTCTTGGCCCGGGCAAGTTGAAACTCTATCAATTTAGCAGCCCGTGACGGGACATCAGGAGCCAATTTGCGAAGCGCTCGCAGAATTTTGCGTCTGCTCCTAACGACGGTTTGAACATCTGACCCCCACCAAGGTACAGATCTCTTACCGCTTCTACCTCCGGCCTTTGGGATGTGTCGATGCGCGGCCACACTCAGGATCTCAATCCAATCAGTTGGGCTGAGTATTGCGTTTTTTGGCATCTTGCGGGAGACTTCCTTGCCGAAGCCATCCCAATCCGCCTCGTTCAAATTCCACTTAAGTCTTGCCACAGTAGGCGGAAGGCCTACAGCCTGTGACAAGACGATAGGGAAATGGTCGCTACCGTGTAAGTCATCTAGGACTTGCCAGTTAAACTGGCAAGCCACATCCCAGGAGGCAATGGACAGGTCGATCGCAGATTCAACTCCTGAGGAGAAGTCGATCCGCGTCGGTTTGCCATTATTCAGTACTGGACAGCCCAACCTGTCCAGCAGCTGAAAGAGCCGCTCGCCGCGAATGTCATCTTTGTGTGATCCTCACGAAGGGTGGTACGCATTCAAATCGCCCAAGATCACATAAGGTGTAGGCAGTTGGGAGACAAGGTCTTCCAACTTGCCAATGACATTCTGTTCCTTGCCGACCCTACACTTCGGAGCCATGTACAAGCTTACTACTGTAAGCTTCATCGGAAACTGAATGGTGACCGCAGTGGCCTCCAGGTCAGTATCAAGTTGTACTTCTTTATGTGGTATATCTTCTCTAACAGCCAATCCACACCCATGGATATAGGCATTCTTATGAGGCTTAATATACCACTTGTACTTACCCCCGAGGTAGTCGGGAGGTAAGTCAGCTACCTTGATCATGGTTTCTTGAAGGGCCATGATACAAGGAGTTATCCTGCTTACTATAAGTTGGATCTCAGATAGTTTTGATCTCAACCCGTGCGCGTTCCATTGTAGTACAATGTTCAGTGGCTCTGCATTAGTCTGTTGCATGGTGGCAGACATAATGCTAATCAACAACGGTAACAGCATCGCTTTCGCGATCCGTTGCCGGGGCATCAGGGCCAGACCCTGGCGGGTCTGCCTTTCTTCGGCTTTTTTTCCTCCTTATTTCATCCGTTGTATCGGTAGTTTGCTTCCTCTTACGGCGGGTAAGAGGAGCACTACCGTCATCCTCACTGGATGGGGTGTTTTTCCCTACTACCTTGACGATAGTGTCGACCGTAGAAGCACTATCCCTCTCTGGCAGAGCTCTCTTCTCTTTGAGGGATTTGTACTTCTCCTTCAAACGGACGACTTCTCGATTAAGACCTTCCACCTGGTCCTTGAGGAGCTATTTTTCCTCATTAGGGCCAGAACCAGGTTTCTCAGCATCCGACATGGGATCAGTGCCAACTGCCATGGTTGGCACAACACCCTTTTGGACGCTGTTGGTCACGGATTTTTTAGTGCTAGCGCTCTTTAGGGGACCGGTGCCCACACCTACACTCTTGGTGTGTACGGCTCCCTTTTTGCCAGCGCTATCATCCTTCTGTCCATAGGCTCCCGCCGATCCACCGCTTTTTGGATCGGCCTTCTTCGCCTTCGGCCTGGACTTTCTTTTCGCTTTTTGTTTCTTCGCCGGAGGAGCGAGAGGAACAACCGCCTGTTGCTGGAGGGCAGCAACAGTCGTGGACTTAGCCATCTGGGCATAAGTCCCCCGAACACTATTCTCTTTGTTGTAGACCTTTTTTGCGTCTCGGTAGGAGACGCTCAAGTCGGTCTTCTACTTGAGAATGCCAGCTTCCCTTACGTAAATGGGGCATTTACGGCTAGTGGGCTGGTGATTGCCGCGAC
>JASCZW010006324.1:0-50000 GCA_034211315.2 Aedes japonicus | reverse complement strand
TTCCATCACTGGAGTCAATCCCGTCAACAGATGAACTACAGGGTTCATATAATGTTGAAAAGTTTAATACCATTGCTGAAACATTGAGTTTATTGCCAATCTCATCTAGAAATATGAGAAGTATGGAATATCGCATAAAAAAATCATTGCCGATTACGAAAGCAGTGCAAAAAAATATCTTCGGAATAGATTCACAGATGTTGACAAAGTGGAGGCGTATGACGAGATAATTATGGAGTTAAAGGAGAAGTTCAATCACCATACAACTGACAGAAGCGAGCAGATTAAAACACTATCTGTACTGCCTAAGTCTTGGTCGGTAAATAAAATCGTAAGAGAGTTTAACCAATGTATATGGTGAGGCAGGTAAAGGATCTTGTTGATGAACAGGGTATTCTTTGTACTACCGAAAAAAGAAGGGAGCATGGTATTCATGACGATACAAAACAATTAGTAAGACAATTATTTGATGATAATGATAAAGCTGACCAACGCCAGGATTAAATGATTTTGTTTCTGAGGTTCGAAATGGCAAAAAACAACAAGTTCATAAACGACTTTTGATGATGTCGCTCAAAGAGGCTTATATGATTTTTGTAGGTATGTACAAAACTGTGAATATTGGTTTCACAGTATTCACACAGTTGCGACCAAAGCATTGTATTTTGCTTGATTCTAGTGGTATACAGTACATACATTGCATATGTACAATTAATGAAAACGTAAATTTAATATTCAACAGTTTAAGAATTAAGTCACAACAGGAAATAAAACAAAAAATGCTTTCCGGTATTTCCACCAGAACAGATGAATGATTTTTCAGTGCTTGTGAAAAGTGTGCTTCCAATGAACATATTGAAGAGGAACTTACATTGATATTAAAATCAAATGACAAAGAAGATGTTATGTTTCAGCAGTGGTTGAATACTGATCGCTGTAATTTAGAAACGATTATTAAACCTGTTGATGAATTTGTTTCGTATCTCGTTGATAAAAGTGACAAACTTATATCTCATGACTTTATTTATAAACAACAATCATCATTTCTCAGAAATAAAAAAAAATCATTTAGGGATGATGAAATTCTTGCGATTTGTGATTTCTCTGAAAATTACTCATTTATAATTCAAAACTCTACTCAAGGATATCATTGGAACAACTCGCAAGCAACAATACACCCATTTAAAATTTACCATAAGAAAGATAATAAACTTGCAAATGTTAGCTTCATTATCATATCGGAAGTAATGACTCACGATACAGGTGCAGTTCAGTTGTTTATCTCAATAATGATAGATTTTATGAAAAAATAAACGAACTTTTCTAAAAATTTATGTTATGTCTGATGGGGCAGCATCACAACACTAAAATAAGAAGAACTTTGATAAAAAAAAAAAAATGAAAAAATAAATAAATAAATAAAAAAAAAAAAGGGCAAGGAGAGCAAGTCTTACTCGAGATTATGGAAATACCAAAACAACCCCACGAGAGTTATTTAACTGGGCAGTTGAACAGACAGATTTAAATATCACCAAAATACACTTCTGTTACGCATCCACTGAACAGTACATTAAACTGTCAGAAGAACTCGAATAAATAAATAATAACGCCAAAACAATACCATGCACTCAACACTCTATTCCTGTGGACAAAATAGAGGCAAAAAGGTTTTATAATTCAGGAGAAAAACATATTTACCATAATCTGTAAAAAAAAAATGGAAAAGGACATGTTTAAAAATAGCTCTAAAACAAATATTATAATATGTATGTATGAGACATTATAAATAAATAAAAGTGAAATTCAATACATATTGCGACCAATCATTAAAACCCTTCCAAATGATTGAATAAATAGGACAAAATGCCTTGATTCTGGGATGATTATGACCTTCACTGGTTTAGTTTTTGATAACAAAATGGACTGAAAAATAATCAATGGGACATGAAAAAGTTTTTGTTAGAAAAACTTTGTTTTCTTAAAAGTGCCATCTTGTGATGCATAAACGGTTGGTAGGGAACATAATTACCTATCTTGAGACAAAATTTCATCGACTTCAAAAATGGTGTTTTGTTTAAATCGACTTTCAATTTTTCTATATGATTTTTTTCAGTGTAGGGCCCATTTTGGTTATTTTTCAATATTTTTTTCTTAAAACTTGACTTATTTTGTGACAATCATCCATACAACACTTTTTTGTAGGAGCAGTCATTTTTTCATTAAACACATTTGTAAAAAATCGCTGAAAAAAGTTTAGCCCTTTTCATAAGACAGTAAAGAAAAAAAAAATGAAGAAACTAAGTATGCAGAGTGGCTTATCTAGTCATGGTCTACACATCCAGAAAGTTTCGTTGTAATCTGAGAGGGTGCTGCCAACTCCGAATACGATTTGGGGCGAAAACCGTCCTGTAAAAGTCGTTTTTGGAAAACAGACTTTCGTGTGGATCGTATCGATAACAATCCTCCGCTGTTGTCGAAAGTAGATAAGCATTTATGGTGAATCCTTATGTATTTATGCACATCAACCTTTAAATCCCTTATCATTAATTACTCGAGAGCTTGTAAGTTCAAAATACACATATATGTTTATCGTTGCTTTGATAGTTTGTAGACAAATGAGGTTATTTTCAATTTCCATTTGCATGGATTTTGGAAAATTTACGGTTCTATCGTTGATATCGGTCATCATTTGAAAAAAAGGCTGGCAACCCATCGTACATCCAAAATACATTATTGCCACATTTTTCAACCGCTCCAAAGAGGCTCATCAACATTAACGCAAACTGCATTGAATGAAGCGCCACAATACCCCGACATACAAAACGAGCAGAGTGGAATATTTTTTTCTTATAACGCTGGCATGCCATGATGCGGCCATGGCGGGACAAGTTGATACAGCCCAATAAAATAACGAGTTCGAAACTAAAAACAAAAACAAGCGAAACTAGTTGCACTTGATAACTGAAAACAGTTAGTAGTACCGAAAATTAAAACAAAAAAAAATATTACAGAAACAAACACGATACGTTCTAAGACAATAACAAACATACAAATGTTGAAAAATTTTCCGTGGTCCACTTGCAAATATTGAAATCAGATTGTTGTAGCGTGGCGTAATCTTTCTTCTCTTGTTATTTTTTCAGATCACCATAATAATGGAAATAATTCCCGAAGGAAAACACTTTGCGCTGGTAAAAGAAGAAAACCTTAATGAAGTTTTAAAAGAGTTGGAAAAATTCTTTCCGTATGCTATCAAGGTACGTTATTTTTTGCTTACAATATTTTAACTATGAACATTACTTTGTGACATAGTATAATTGTTGTAATTAAATAAGTTTTCGATACATTTCTGGGGGCGACCCCGGCGTAGTGGTTAGCATCCATACCTCTGATGCCAAAGTCACGAGTCACCCCCGGACAAGTTATGAAAATATCAAAAAGGTATTTAGTGACTACGACGGGATATGAAACAGCCCAGGGCTGAAAATCTCGATAATCAAGGAAAATAAAAAATATTTCTATTGAGCTTATTTCTTGGTTAAATTTGATTGACTTTATTTGAATTCCTGAAATTGAAACTAATTTGTGTAGTCTGGTACCGATCCGTTTCGATATTTTTGTTTTGTTTTTATCGTTAAACACGAACATATTCGGAATATTGTTGTATTAAACAATACCATATTTGTTGTTGTTTGTTTATTTTATTATTTATTCATGTTCGGCAATCCTACATCGGACATCATACGACAAATACTCAAGCCTATAACTTGTTTGATTCCTTCCAAAGTGTTCTTTTCTTCAAAACTGTGTTCGTGATCTGGATCAAGATCTATATCAAAATTATCTTGCTGTATAGGCATATGACGACGGTGAATTTTGAATGGATTGCGGTGAACAGCAGGGTATTTTTCCACAATGTGCCGTTTTAGAGAATAACAATCGCAACCGAAAAATGTATTCGACACACACACAAAAAAGTAATATTCTTTTATTAAATGTTTAGCGCTTTACTTCTAAAAATTGTAGAACTGTCAAATCCACCAACACAAAGCAAGTCATCGTTCTCGTCGTCATCGTCGTCGTCGAATGGAATTTTTAACTACTGTTGTCCGCGACCGTGTCTTCTGCGTTGTTCGTTGCTCCCGTCCCGTCCCGTGTTTTGTAAAAATTTCAACAAAATCTCCGTGATTCTTGGCATGATCGACAAAATACAAAAAAAAAACCCGGTCTCTTTAAAAAGTTATATAAATCCATATAAAAATAAAAACCTTTTTATGTTAGAACTATTTATTATTTTAATCTAAACAGCAAACATTTATTATTTCTAGTTGAAAGTTCATTTTGAAATCAAAATAAATTGCTTTCATTTTTAAAGATGCCTAGGGGTGGATTTGACAGTTCTACAATTCATCTGAAAAGAAAACTTTTAAAGTTAAAACTATTTTTTATTTCAATCTAAACAGCATACTTTCATTTCAATTGCATCACACTTTCTGGATGAAAGTTTGTTTCGGAATAAAAATAATTTTCTTTTATTTTCAACGATGCTACGGTTTCGATTTGACAGTTCTACAATTTGTTTTGAAATTTTCAACTTTTAAATGTAGAGCAGCAAAATATTAAATTGACGGTTTCGAGGTTTTTGTTTGGAAAGTAAACCGCTTTCTACGAAAAAGAACCAACGCAACTATTCAATTTTGGCAATGGTTTTTTTAATATTAATAATCATTATTCTTTGTGTTCAGAAAAGTGATATGGCGGTGCACTCGGAAACATATTCAGAGACATGTTCCCGGCAGTAAAACCATATCAACACCGAAGATACCCGTAATCAATTAGGGGTAAGAATAATTAGATAAATTATTACGGAAATTGAACAACAAGACTTCATAGAAAATGGCCGATAGTTTGTCAGTTAATATTAATTTACCGGGCTTCGGTAATTCAGAGTTCGTTTTATATTTTTTTCGGTAAAGTGCTTTTCGTATTCAGTGATTTTTTGTTACCATATGAGTTATTTGTCTACTGAATACGGTAAACTTCTGAACATGGTGATATTTGTTATGGAAAATAAATTGGAAAATTTTGAATCGTATGGCAGAAAAGATAAATATCAAGCAACATACTGTAGATAACACATATTGTTGCCTGCTTAAACATGTTTCCGATAATGAGAATTCTCAGTCTCTTAAAACTTCGTGCGAGCTCGATTGTGATGTTTGTACTCAACGTACGATGCTTTGCTTGTGTTCATGCAGTCTTATGCTGTTCTCACGTCTGCAGTTAAAAAGAATGTTAATGGCACATTAGTTAATGCTCATGTTGTCGCAGCCAGTGTGTCAAGTTAACAGTCCGAAATGAGTGCGAAAAACAACGTTATTCAATTCTTTGAACACACGAATTTCTAATAAAGAGAAGAGGCAATGAACGAACGAACACAAGCATTCGGTCCCCTCCAAAAAAGGTGACTCGCACCAATTGCCTCCATTCACACAGGATGCTACCAACACATTTTTCTTTACAGAACTCCGACATAATCAGCCAAAACAAAAAGCGGAGAGCTCCACAAAATACAATAATCGCAAACCTTCTGACGGAGTGACTGAATGTATTCTTGCTAGCACCGAATTTTGCCTCTTCTGAACATTCATGTCGATTTCGGTTATTGCCAATGCGGAACTGGGTACGACCTAGGTCCGCCCTAACAGCTATCAAAACGTTTTTTTTTTTTTCAATCGGATCGGATCAAAATCGAAGGTTCGCTCACAACTTTTTTCGAGGTCCAAACTAGATTCATCAATACACAAACATGACCTGTCAAAATAAAAGGTTTATGTTTGTTAAAGGTTTATGTATTTTTATATTTTGCACTAATACCATCATACTGACTCGCCTCTGATAGCGAATTCGTTTTTGATTCAGTTTCAAACTTGATCGGGTATTAAAATTGGGTCGGCTTATTGTGTGTTAAGGTTGAAGACTTCGTTATTATTTTTCGAAATCAATGATTGAATTGTCCTTGGATTGGTAAATCTATTTGAACATATGTTTGAGAAAATGAAAAGCAAAATCTAGTCTTTAGTTTACCACTACACATGTATCCATATTAGAGACATGTGTTTTCGTGAGAAGTATTGAAATTTCCTGCAATATCTATTTATTTTAATAACTCACGAGGTAAAATTACTTGCGTTTCGCTTTTTGATGAATGGGTTTTTATGTCACATAGGGTATGTGTCCCTTAACTCAGCCAATTATGCAATGATCGATTACATTTTTTATTATAACTCATAAAGTTCTTAAGCTGTAAGCGAGATTCAATAAGTTAGACACCTGCAGAGATAATTTTGATAAGACGTTTGGTAGTGTGTATCACGAAAAGTTATACAACTCTTTTTATTAAGTCAGAAACATTCGAGGGATATAGATTTAATGTCAGTCTATAAGCACCAAATTGGGTCTATTCATAGATGCAACTTCGTCCCATTGCATTGTATGCGTCCCATTGCATACTTGCATGAACAAACATCTTCCATAATTCACTGAAAAAACAACCTTACTGGAGATGTACTCTTCTATAAAGCGGAGGAGTCTCAAACCACCATAGAAACATGCGTTCAAGAACCACCAGCCAAATTTGGTTCCGTTTGCTTGATTAGTTCTCGAATTACGCAGAAATTTGTATTTCATGTGTATGGGAGCCCCACTCCCCCCTTCAGAAAGAGATGGGTCTCGAAGCACCTTAGAAAGATCTATTGTCTTCAAAAACCTTCACATGCCAAATTTAGCACCATTTGTTTGATTAGTTCTCGATTTTGCTGAAATTTGTGTTTCTTCTGTGTGGGATCCCCCCTTTCAGGATGAAGGTGGGTCTCAGACTCCATTTCCATTTGCTTGATTAGTTCTCGAGTTATGCCAAATATTATATTTATTTTTATGGGAGCCCCCCTTTCCAAAGGGGGAGGGGTTTCAAATCATCATGAGAACCTTCCCCAGCCCAAAAACCGCCTGCATACAAATTTTCCCGCCAATCGTGAATGAAATGATGAAAATTTGTTCACTGAATAATTCCCCAGAAGATAATGGTGCACAACTCCATTTAACATTTTCATCTTCACGTTTTGAATAATAATCACTACTCACTAGATCTTCGACAAACAGATGACTGCCGAATATCGATCCAGCGATGAATATTATTCCTGATCACTCCCGCTCAACTGTTCCTGCGCAAACCGCTATGTTGCTTCACGAACTAACGCCACCCGTTGTGTTTTCCTTTTCTGCGACATTACTTCTCACCGGAATTAATTTTCATTATTAACAAAGTTACGCTCGGTCTGTGCAAAGATTGTTTACAAATTGAGAGGAGGAAACTAGGCGGAACGAAACTATCAGCTGACGAGCATTGTTGCCAACTCAGGGAAGAATATTATTTCTTTCAAAATTGTAGCTCATGGTAAATTATGTTACATAGCAATTAGCGAATATTTTGCTTCCAACACAATAAATATATCTTAAGGCAACGAAAAACATCTGACACAACATGTTTGGCACAGAGGTATCTCAGTTTTTGAACATGCCAAGATCCATTAGTTAAAAATATCAAGATATAAATCTGGCAACTGTCGATGATCGATGATTCTCTAGCTCGTTTGAAGCGTAGTGTGTGTGCTGTCGAAAGTGTGGCTTATATTGTTGAGAATTTCGAAGTTGCAATGCGCTCAAATGGATCGTGAATTTTTACTTGGGGCGCGAATGATTTTACGAGTTGCGCTGTTCTGCTACATTGACAATACAGTGGCCTGGTTTGTTTCTCGTTTGGAAATTTCGGAAGCAGTTTTTTCATTAAAAAGTGCTTGAAAGAACAAAAAGAGAATATTCTTAGGAAGAAAAATCTAGCACGAGAGCTGTGAATCACTTTAAAAGCTGTGAAAATGTGGAAATCAACCAGAATCATTAATGGAAAAATCAAGTGATGAGTCCTTGTAAAAGTATTAGTTTGAGAAGCAAATGGCGAGTTTGTGTTGGTGTATTGGGTGAGCGAACCAAGTTATTGAAAACTACCAGATTAAAGTGAATTCATAGTGGTTTGTTTAATAAAATGTTCTTCAAAAAGTGAGAAAAACACAATTCTACTCAGTGATCATGCACAGGAAAATAGAAAGTCATGATTTATTACAGAAAAAGGCTTGAAAGAATTTTTGACGGAAAGAAGAAGAAAAAGAAGCAGGCAATCATCATCATTGCCCAAATTAATTACGACTTCTTCAACCTTAAACATCAGTGTATACGGTTTTATTTGTAACTCCTATCGGGTTGAAGTTTGCGCTGACAATAAGTTCGGGAATCACAGGCTGGAACTAGTTACAACCTAGGTTCAAAAACGAATACGATATGAGTCAAACCTGACCCAGGTTTAAAACCGAAAACGTCATCAGTTTTGCACCGAATCGGTGAATGACGAGAAGGATGTTGGATGAATTCAAGGGATACAGCTTATTGAATTTTAATTTTTCGCACACTGGTCGCAGGTCTCTCTTTATTCACAAAACCATTGCATTCTTCTTTTCATTTTCTTACCGAAATTTGAGTCATTTGTAGTGCAAAGTATTCAGCGAGGAGAGCATTTAATTTTCTCTCGTTTCTCATATGAATTGAGAGCTAGAGTCAAATGCATGAGAGTCAAATTATCCTTAATTCTACTCTCATTCATCAATCACGCGTGGGCTTTTTGGTAGTGTTTTTGTTTTTCTCTGAAGTTCTCGAAATGGCTAGTAAAAACGTGTGATTGGAGATGAAGGACGAGTTTTTCAAGAAAAGTGGACTGAACCGTACCGAATCAAAAACCAGTGTGCTTAATCTGAAATGAATCAGTAGTGGTAATGAAAGAGTACAATTTAAAACGCCATTACCAGTCAAAGCATGCATCGAAAATGGACAAATTCTCAGGCAAATGTCGTTCAGAGAAGGCATGTGAATTGAATGAAAAACTGCGATGTAAGAAAAACATGTTTACTAATAGAAAGGTTGAAAATTGAAGGTGCATTAAAGCCAGTTACATTGTTGCGGAAGAAATAACAAAACACTTGAAACCTTTTTTGGACGGTGATTTTGTAAAATATTGTTTGAAGGCAGTGGTAGACGTGGTATGTCCAGCCGAAAGTCGAGTTTTTTCGCTGATTTCTCTGTCCGTGCTACGATTACTCGTAGAGTTGAAGAAATGGCAGACGATATGCAAAATACGTGGAAAGAAAGAGCTGCAAACTTTGCATATTTTTCGGTGGCACTGGATGAAAGTACGAACATTTCAGACGACGCTCAGCTAGCGGTTTTCGTTAGAGGTGCTTCCAAGACATTTGAGATTACTGAAGCCCGTACGTTTGTTTCCGCTCAAAGGCACCACGAAAGGTGTTGATATTTTCAACGGTCTCTTATCGATTCTAAACCAATTTGGCATGGATTTGAAGAAACTGGCGAGTTGGATCACCGATGGTGCCCCACCTATGATTGGTAAGTATATTTTTTTGCATTTTAAGGAGCACAAGCAACATTTGTTGTGCCACAGGAAAGCATGAAGGTGTCATTGCTTATCTTCGGCGACGAGATGGTGTTAGCGAACGATTCATGCAGTACCACTGCATCGTACACCAAGAAAATTTGTGTGCTAAAAATGTATGGTTCAAGAACGTTATTGTGTAGAGTCATTTGCTGCCGACTCAGCAAAGAGGGGTTCTTGCTGCGTTGGAAAACACTTCTTACCACGGCCGCGATCGGGATACGAATAAGGCTGATCGATGGGCCCATAAGCTTTCGCATGTCGGGTTGGCGCTCGGTTCTCGCATATGCTTGTACCTGTCAAAGTGAGCTAAAAGAACAAGGGATAGGAAACAGTATAATAACCGCAGGGAAAGACACAATCAAATTGCTAACCCACAGTTATGAAGGAGTTCATTGAGGTCGTAAATTTGATTCGATCAAATGCTCTCAATCATCGAGAATTCCAAGCTTTTTTGTCGGAACTAGACGCCAAATATGGAAACATACTTTTCTATACTGAAGTTCGTTGGCTCAGCAGGGAATCTTTTCAACCATATCAAATTCTTTGAGCAGAAATTTACACTGTGGGAAATGCAGCTTATATCAAGATTTTTTTTTCGTATTTTTCAATGCTTGGATTGTGCAAAGAATGCGGTAATATCAGGTATTCCAGTGCAGTTTGCTCTCTGCAAGCAGATTTTTCTGATCGATTCCAAGATTTCAAAGCGAGCGAACAGCCTTTAAAAATTGGTTGTATACCGTTTAGTGTTGATGCTAAAAGTGCTCCGGAAAATTTTCAAATGGAGCTTATACAACTGCAACACGACATCGAGTTGAATGAAAAATTCAAGTAGAATGACATCCTAACATTTTACTCGAAATACGTTTCGGAAGAATCTTTTCCTGAGTTGCGAAACCATGCTCTTTTTATAACTTCTTACTTTGGCTCAACGTGTTTTTGCGAACAACTATTTTCTCTCAAGAAAACCCATAAGTCAAAAGCCAGAAATAAGCTATCTGATGAACAATTGGAGAACCAGCTACGTAATGCATCGTCAGGTATCAAAGCAAACTTATAGTACGTTCCCACTACAGCTTATATTACGTGATATACAATATCTTGATATCAAATGACATGTACATTATTTCCAGTGAAAACTAGATGTATAGATGCTGATGTCAAGATAGTCTATATCACGTAACATAAGCCGTAGTGAGAACGGTTTATTGGATAAGTTAGCAGAAAATAAATTTAAGCAAATCTCACATTGATGTATTTATAGAATAAAAAGCCATGATTTAAAAATGTTTCATTGATCTGTTGTTATATCATTGGGTACGAAATGTATAGTGACTAATTAACAATCAAAATCTTATGGGTAAAAAACCCATGTAAAAAAAAATACAAAAAAAAAAGGTGTGGCCCGTGATGTTACCGAAAATGTTGAATTCGGCCCGCGACCTGTGTTGGGCTTAGCACCACTGGCATGGTTTATTATGAGAAGTAATGAACACAACAACAATCATTATCATGGTGTTCTTAGTATATATTGAAATAGCGACGCAAGCAGCACACAAACGGCACTATTAGCGAAAATTTTCAAACTTTAGTATTGGGTTAATTCGTGTAGCTAGTGACTTATTTCTGTCGAAAGTGTATTCGATTATGTTTACTTTCAAGTGCTGCAACCAAACATTCTGTTTGTTTAATTGCAAATTCGTCAAAATGTTCACGAAAGAAGTGATCACCAGTTTGTTATTGCCCAGTAGAAGCCGAAAGAGATTGCCAAGGTGGTAGGGTGCCATTTGGCAATAGTTTACCGCATAAAAAAGTCCCTGCAGGATGGTCCAGAGCAGCGGAAGCCGGGAAGCGGCCGTATAATATTTATGTGTATACACACTTAGAAGATTTTACAGTATTCGGTAATTTTTTACCGAATTTTCAACAGCTGAACGTTCGGTAATTCGATTTACCGGATTTCGGTGAAATTTTACAGTATTCCGGTACAACAATTACCGGAGCTTGTCAAATTTTACCGAAGTCCGTTAAATCGGATTTCCGAACTGTTCAGCTGTTGAAAGTTCGGTAAAAAGTTACCGAATACCGTAAAATTTTCTAAGTGTGTAATGAAACCACATAAATTTTTGCAATGTTACTCAACAAATAAAAAAATGTGTCAACAACATGCATCTCACACAATTCCCATGTGTGAAAGAAAATAAAATTTTTTTGCTCTGACAAATAAAAATTATGTGTTAGGTGTATAATTTTTATTTCTAAGTGCTTTAAAGTTTATATCTCTGATTCCCATGAAATTTATGGCTTAACACTTTCAGTTTATGTTTAGGATTGAAATGAAATTCATAGTTCAAACAATTTGTGGCAAATGTGTATATTTTATTATTATATTTTGCATTCATTATATTTTCTTACCGAAAGTCCTCTTCCCGTATGGCCTCTTCTCCTGCGTGCTCTTTCCGTACATCCATCCTCAGGTGGTGATTTTTTTCACTGACAACAATGGAAGATAGTTGTTTGATAGTTAATACATGTAAAATGTAGTGTTTCGTTGGAAGGAGATTCTCTAACCTTTCCGTGGGTTTCGTGTAAGTGATTCTGCTTACGGGTCCACATCACCGTTTTTGACCTTTCATACAACGGAATAGTGAAGATTACAGGTATGTACAATTTGATGTTGCCATTAAGAGGAACTGTACGATTTGGTGGTGGTTTCCTATCACATCACATCAAATAAAAATTACGTTTGGAATATATTATAAAGTATGTGTGCTCTAACCAAATAAATTTACCAAATAAATTCAACGCACTTGTTAAAATTAATTGGTTTTTAAATTTGTTTGTCAACTGGATCTCAGTTTAAACTATATGGGATGTTTATACGTTTTGTGTTAATCTACGAGTACAGGGTGCGGCAGAAAATAATGCGAACATGTTCAAACTTGAGTAGTAGGTTAATTCGTGTAGCTAGTGACTTATTTCTGTCGAAAGTGTATTTGTTTTTGTTAACATTTGCTTTATTGCTAATTCGTCAAAATGTTCGCGAAAAAAGTGATCACCAGTGTGTTGATTCCCAGAAGTAGCCATAAGAGATTGCCAAGGTGGTAGGGTGCCATTTGGTAACAGTTTACCGCATAAAAAAGTCCCTGCAGGATGGTCCTAAGCAGCGGAAGCTGGGAAGCGGACGTCCGCGCTTTGCACGCACGCTGAACGTGATCAAATCGGTCCATGCAAAAATTGGGCATCGCCTCGCATCATCGTCATTGGTTATTGGTTGCAGCACTCATGGAAAGCATGCACGAAGT
This sequence comes from Aedes japonicus, assembly GCA_034211315.2. Classification (NCBI taxonomy): domain Eukaryota; kingdom Metazoa; phylum Arthropoda; class Insecta; order Diptera; family Culicidae; genus Aedes; species Aedes japonicus. Next base: position 37,139 of record JASCZW010006324.1, on the reverse strand, counting down.
GTCGATCACGTGAGTCACTACCTACCGCTACCTACGCCAATGCATGATGAAGAATCACGAATCGATCACGTGCTTGCTAATGGCTGCTGCTGTTGTCGTTCGCGTTTAGGCGTGAACATTCATCCCCGGGTTGAGAAGTATTCTCGGAACGCTGATCCAAAAAATGAAGGTTCTTCTCGATAGGTAGCATTGCGATTCTCGTTGCTGGTCGTTTGTATACTTAATTCAACGTCAACTGTACGAACCAGTTCGTCGGATCCCGGATAGATTCGAACGATGCGTCTCAACTTCCAGCTCATTGGTGGCAAGTTTTGGTCTTCGAGCAGCACAGTCATCCCTCGCCTTATGTCCAGCTTCCTAATTTGGTTTTTAGTTCGATGTTGCAATGTTTGCAAATAAGGGAAGGTCCAATAATTATGTCACGCAGTAACGTTGTAAAAAGTAAATTTTTGCGTGACGTAATTAATGGACGATCCCTAATGGTTTTGCAACTTCTTCCAAAAGTTTTATTTATTTATTTATTTATTTATTTAATATTATACATCAACAGGCTTCTATGCCCCAATGATGTGTTTTTGATCTCATAAAAAACATAAACATACAAATAACACATTAAAAGCTTATCTAAACACATTAAAAAATCTAGTCCGAAGTGTATCACGTGAAATATTGAAATCAAATTCTGTTGCCACCCGATTAAAAATCCTTTGTAGGCCAGTAATGGCGCTGTTTTGTCCGTAATTAGTGCGGTTATGTATTGGTTGCAGCAAGTGATTGTTCCTCAAGGCTCTAGGTCGCACGAAGAAATTTATTTGTCCTCGGATTTTGGGGCAATCCTCGATTCTGCAAAATGTCGGAGATAAGAAGAGCCTTCGCAACATTCCTTCGTGTACTTAGGGTATCCAGCCTAATTAATTGACACCGATTCTCGTAGCTTGGCAGACGAATTGGATCATTCCATGGCAACCGTCGTAGTGCGAATCGAATAAATCGCCGTTGAACTAAATCAATTCTCTCGATTCCATTTTGGTAGTGAGGGCTCCAAACAGTTGAACAGAATTCCAAAGTCGAACGAACCAAAGCCAAGTAGAGCGCCTTTAAGCAGTAAATGTTGGTGAACTCTTTAGTTAGACAAAAAATAAACCCTAGGTTTTTCAAGGCTTTGTTCACTATAAATGACACATGTTGCTTGTACGTCAATTGGGAGTCAAGAATAACTCCCAAGTCTTTTATTTGATCCACTCTTTCCAAAAGAATTCCAGCAAAGGAATAATTGTAGACTATGGGATTCTTCAATCGAAAAAACGTAATAATCGAGCATTTTTCAGGATTAACGGTCAAACGATTCCTTTGGCACCAATCAACGAAAGAGTCCAACTGTTTTTGCAGAAAATACGCGTCAGCTTCTGAGCGAATGTTGAGGTAAAGCTTGAAGTCGTCCGCAAAAGAAAGTCTCGGTCCAGCCAGAACTGCGTTCACGTCGTTGAAGTAAAGAAGAAAGATGAGTGGTCCAAGATGACTGCCTTGTGGAATTCCTGACGTGATAGGAAATGATGCCGAGGTGGATTCACTAATGACTACTTGCGAGTGACGACCAATCAAATAAGAATGGATCCAATTTAAAAGTCTTCCGTGCATTCCATACCTTTCAAGCTTCGCCACAGCAATTTGGTGGTTAACATTGTCGAATGCTGCAGATAGGTCCAAATAAAGTACGTCCTTTTGTGCTCGATCAAGCATACTATCCGTCACATAAGAAGTGAGACACAATAGGTTTGAAGTTGTTGAACCATGCTGATCCGTGCTCAGGTGTTGCTTGCAATGGAAGAACAGTCGGTCAATCACAACTAACTCGAAGAGTTTGGATACGGCGCATAATAAGGATGTTCCACGATAATTGTCAACATCTTTCTTATCACCTTTTTTTGTGTACTGGAAGCATGAACGCATTTTTCCAGCAGAGAGGAAGCACTCCATCTGAAAGCGAGTGGTTGAAAATATTTTGTAGAGGGATGAGAAAGCTGTTAATGCAATTTTTCAAAAAGAGCGACGGAATTCCATCGGGTCCTAAGCACGTTGACGGTTTCAGTTTTCGTGCTGCTGCTAAAATGGAATCATCATCAACGGTGATATCGGGCATAACTAAGCCTGAAGATTGAGTGATACTAGATGCCGATGTTATCTGTGTGTCAGTAAGCCATTCATTAGAGAACATGCGAGAAAATTTTGAGGCAAACAGGTCGCATATGACTTGTGGCTCGGAGATTACCGTGCCATTCCACATCATTGACGAAGGAAGACCATCCTCTTTACGCTGCTGTTTGACATAATTCCAAAAGGATTTAGGAAGAGATTTGAGTCTTTGTTGTATGCCAGCCCGATAACTATTGAAGCATCTCGTTCCCACGCTTTTATAGATCTTGTTCAATCTTATGTAATGGTTCCGCAGCAGTACAGTTTTATTCTTTGAATACCTTCTTAGAGCGGCTTTCTTTTGACTTTTCAGTTTACGAAGCTCAGCAGTCTGCCAAGGAAGACGGCCTACAAATATAGTCTTCTTGGGAACGTGTTGATCTATTGCATACGAAATAATATGCGAGAATGTCTCCGCTGCAGTGTTTACATCGATTCCGTCAAAAATGTTGTCCCAATCCAACGATTCAAAAAAGGAAATGATGCAATCATAGTCAGCGTTTGTGAAGTCGTAAAGTACCCGTACGGGGTTGTCACTATCCCTTACTACACTGATAGGCAAAATAAAGTGCCCACCTCTTCTTTTTTTCAATTTCTCTCATTTACTTGGTTCAAATTAAAGTAAACACAGTGTTTTTTTTCTTATTTTATTTTTTATATTATTTTTAAGTTTTTCTTATGGAATACTGAAAAAAAAGAGTTTTACTTAAAGAAAAAAAAAAATCAATTTGTGTTGAAAAAAAACAGTGACAAATAAAGTGCCCACTTCAAAAATCGATATGTTTTCGATAAGTTTCCATTGGAAGACCCCTCGATTGTTTATGTTTTGATATTTTGACATATTTTGAAGCAAACGGCTCAACCTGGTGCATTTGTATACGTGATCGCATTTGATTCAATTGAAAAAAATGGAGAACGCAGTGCTTTCGAAAGCAATTCCCTTGTGTATCCGAAAACTGGTCGTTCGTGATGTGCAAAACGGTGAATCGCACCGGGCTGTCGCTAAGAAGGACAGTATCAGTAAGGCAGCGGTTGGCAAAATTCTTCTGAAGCTTAAAACGTTTGAATCAGTGGTGGATCGCCCTGGCAGAGGCCGGAAGCGGAAAACGGATGCGAGAACGAACAACAAGATCATGCGCGAAGTCAAGAAGGTAACTGTCCGCGAGATCCAGGAAACCCTTCAGTTATCAGTTTCCGATCGAACTGTTCGTCGCCGTCTCGTAGCACAGGGGTTGAATAGCAAACTTGCCCGGAAGCGCCCATTTATCAACAAGGCAAACAAATCCAAACGGCTTAAGTTTGCTAAGGAGCATGCTGATAAGCCCCTAGAGTTCTGGAAAACGGTTCTCTGGACGGACGAATCGAAATTCGAGATGTTTAACCGAAAGCGGCGGGTTCGTGTTTGGTGCAGATCGGGAGAGGAGCTTCAGGAGCGCCACATCCAAGGCACGATGAAGCATGGAGGAGGAAATGTGATGGTCTGAGGGTGTTTTTCGTGGGGTGGAGTGGGAAGCATTGTGAAAATCGACGGGATAATGACGGTAGATTCTAACATCAACATCCTGCGAGAAAATGTGGAGGTTTCGCTGATCCAGACGGGCCTTGAAGAGAAGTTCGTATTCCAGCAGGACAACGACTCGAAGAATACTGCCAAGAAGACCAAGTCTTTCTTCCGGTCTTGTCGGATCAAGCCGCTGGAATGGCCTCCACAAAGCCCGGACCTCAATCCCATCGAGAATTTGTGGGCGATTCTCGATGCCAGGGTTGACAAAACTGGTGTTACCAATAAAAATAACTATTTTGAAGCCCTGGAGCGCACCTGGGAAGAGCTAGATCCACAGCACCTAAAGAACCTGGTCGAGAGCATGTCGAAGCGCCTGCAGGAGGTCCTGCAGGCCAAAGAAGGATACATCATTTATTTAAATGCTTCTTTTTTACTTTAATTTATGTTTTCTGTAGCCTAAATGAAGTGGGAACTTTATTTTGTCACTGTTTTTTTTTCATCACAAATTGATTTTTTTTTCTTTAAGTGAAACTCCTTTTTTTTTGCAGTATCCCATAAGAGAAACTTAAAAAGAATATAAACAATAAAATAATAAAAAAAATACAAAAAAAAATGTGTTTACTTTAATTTGAACCAAGTAAATGAGAGAAATTAAAAACGATGAGGTGGGCACTTTATTTTGCCTATCAGTGTACATTCCCTTTCTCGATGGTGGTGAGGAACAACTTTCACCAACGGCACCGGAGCTAACAATATAGATGGAGCAGTGTCACAGGAGCTGACGACACATAAATCGAGGCTTCTACCGTTCTCGTTAACGATATGATTGATCTGACGAAGCGTGGCAGTGCTATAGCAATCCAGAATACTAGCGGTGAACTGGTTTAATGTCGAATGATTAGCATCAGGATGTAGGAATCCATTATCAGAAGAACGCCAACTAACTCAGGCAAATTGAAATCGCCAACGATCACGATATCGTCAATTGATGATGCTCTATCCACAATTGATGAAAGTTACTGCGTATGAGCTTCGACCAGTGAGCTGTCGCGTGTTCAATCAGGAGTAATGTAAATAACACACAAGTAAAGGTTACGGTCAGCGAATTCAATTGCTAATCATAACTGTTCCATGCCAGCCCATGCGTCATCATCCATCAAGTGTGTTCTAGTACCTGCTTCTCTAGTTTTTCTGCTGTTGTGCGGACCATGATCACAATGGAAAACTGAGTCGAGGTAGTATTCTGAGTTAGCCAGGTTTCAGAGAACGCAAGACTATCATAACAGCAGTCTGAACTAGCCAGCAAGTAGTCGTCGAGACACGAATTCAACCCTCCAACATTCTGATAATACATGTTCAACATACCTTCTAATGAAGAGTATGGGCCGATCTTATTGCTATCCAAGGGGTGTAATCCTGATGCATTTTTAGAACGATGACGAGATGGAATGGATGGCACGCGAGTATCGCTAGCGTTGACAATGGGCTCAATTACATCGGAGCGAAATGCTTCCGCATTTGGTGTTTGGATGCAACTTTCGTCAGTGTGTCAAACATATGAGGTAGAAGCGCTGCAAATGGCATGGATTTCAGGGTTCGTAAATGCTCTGATTGTATTGTACTTGCCTGAGCGAACAAGTTGGATAACCCCCTCACCATTCCCGATCACAGGAACGGAACGACTTGGATGGCAGAAACCAGCGGCTGAAGATGATGAACTGCAATGCTCGACTGCGTCGGGTGGCTCGGGGGTATCCATCATGCTGTTTAACGTGCGTTCCGTTGGTTGCAAACAATACTGGTGGCTAGTAGTATTTATTGCGTTTCTAAAGATGAGACAATCACCGAGGGTGTCCCAGTGTCGGTTCTTGGCATTTTCGCGGGTCCACAAAAATCCCGCTCTGTTTGTAGGTTTTCAAATTCCCTGTCGGCCATACTGAAGTATCCAGCGCTGTATCTATCAACTCCTTGTTGTATCTTTCAACTCCTTGTCCAATATTAAAGCAAACTGGTTCAAATCGGCATCTTTACGGACGAGCTTTCGAAAGACGATGGGCTGTTGTGTTTGTAGGCAGTTTTTCACCAGATTGGAAATATCCTCGTCTGTGACATGGCGAGGAAATCTGGACAGATACATCCAGAATTTTTCAGGCGGTTTTGCAACAGTTGCTACTGACAAGCTCTCCTTTCAACATATTTGGTACCACATACGAGCTTAAGATCAGGACAGGACGGTTTTCCCGGAGTCGTTGCAAAAACTGCCAACGGCTAAGACGGTTCGTAGAAACGTCTTGATAACTTGGCTCAGTGATGGCAGTAAGTGAGCGTTCAATCAAAAAATGACCGTCGGCATCGGGTGAGGCAGCATAAAGTGGCCGGGAATTCAATATAGCCTCAACCAGTGTCAATACTGTTACGTATTCCTCGAAAGCCAATTTTGTGTCTTTCAAGGTGCGTTTCAAATGATATTTTGCGCTTTTAACGGCCGCCTCCCATAGGCCGCCGAAGGTAGGTGCCTCAGGTAGAATAAAGAACCAAGAGATTTCCTTTGGCAGGCAAAAATCCTCGATTTGAGCGATGGCAGATTGAGACCGAAACAATTTGTAAAGATCGTTCAACTCCGTTTTTGCACCTCTGAAGTTTGAGCCATTATTAGAATGTAGTTCTTGAGGCACTCCCCTTCTGCTAGTGAACCTTTGCAATGCTGCAATGAACGCCTCTGTTGTCATGTCCGAAACTAGCTCCAAGTGCACAGCTCGTGTCACCATGCACACAAATACAGCGATGTACGCCTTTTCGGTGATAGGTTTCCTTCGTCCTTGCTTGACAAACACTGGGCCTGCATAATCCACACCAGTCACTTCGAACGGATGATCAGGAGTCACACGGCAAGATGGTAGATTACCCATAAGTTGACTGGCCTTTGTTGTTTTAGCATGGAAACAGGTTACGCAACTTCTTGTGATTCTCCTTACTACAGATCTTCCTTCCGTAAGCCAAAAACGTCCTCGAATTATCACAAGCAAACTCGACGGTCCAACGTGTAGATTCTCCAAATGATATGCTCTTACTAAAAGATCGACAATAGGGTGCCTTGGTAAAATGTACGGGTGTTTTGCCCTAGTCAGTATTGGAGAGTTGAGTAATATTCCACCCACTCTTAACAAACCGTCCACGTAAACAGGGTTTAGCGAAGCAATCTTCTTACACGGCTCATTGTTCTCGATGCGTCTTATTTCATCCCCCAAAACATCGTGTTGCACTACATTTATGATGACTTCCATCGATTGTTGTAGCTCTCGAACCGTTAGGTGACAATTCAGGTTACGTAGACTCGGATCCTTGATCTTGCAGTTTGAAGTGAAACGCCTCACATAGGCGATTACTCTTTGCAGCTTGCGAAAAGAGCTAAACTTAGTAAAAAACGTGAAGATTGTCAACATTGTACGCGACAGCCGAAATAACAGCTAGCGATTTTAGCTCAGGCAGTTCTTCGTCTGGCAGCAGTTCTGGCGATTCCGTTTCGTAGCTAGCCAACCGTAGAAAAGAAGGACCCTTCCGCCACATTTCGTTGGAGATCAACAACTTGGGTAGCGCTCCTCTGGATTCAACATCCGCGGGATTCTCCTTGGTGGGAACATACTTCCAGGAATATCCTTTGGTTTCCGTAATAATGTCAGCAAGTCGGTTTCTTACAAATACCTGGAGATTTTTCAAAGGCCTACGAAGCCAAGCAAGTACAATTTAGCTATCAGACCAAAGCACAATGTCGGAGAATTGCACTTTCATCGAGTCAACTACCTTTAACACTAGTCGTGATAGCAATCGGGCAGCCTTCCGTGGAATACTCAACTCTGCTAGTGGAGAGACTTTATTTACTACATAATTTACTACATAACAGTCTCAGTTCGGCACTACCGTCAGCAAAAATATTTCTCACATTCAAAACCGCACCATTAGCGGAACTCGAGGCATCCGAGAATCCATGCGTCTCCATAGCAACGGTATTGGCAAGAATAACACGTCTAGGTATCTTTATGTCACATAATTGTGGCAGAGCATCGCGAAACTTCATCCAAGAAAGCAGCAGTTCTCCTTCAAAATTTTCGTCCCACGAAAGACCAGCCGTCCACAATTTCTGCATCAGGATCTTTGCTACCACAACGACGGGAGAAATTAAACCCAATGGATCGAACAGCTTTACGATCTCCGAAAATATCTTTCTCTTGATGTATGTCTCTGACCGATCAGATGAAATCATCGTAACGAACATGAAGTCGTCGAATTGCGGACTCCAGGTGAGTTCAAGTGTCTTAATCACTTCACTTGCATGATCTAATCGTACTAATTTTTCTCGTTCTTCCTCAGGAATGTGGCGTAATAACCCCGGGCAGTTTGAGCTCTACTTGTGGATAGGAAAACCACCAAGTTGGAGTAATTTAGTGCATCTAGTGGCAAGAAAAGGTGCTGCAGCTGTTCCATACGTTACGGTTAAAAGCTCCAGAACTCGTAGAAGATGAGATGATTCCAAACGCCTAAAATTTCGCTGGTTTGGGAGCAACGAAAACCTGCCGATACATTTTTGCTATATCAGCCGTGAAGCCTATAGCATGCTTGCGAAACCGTAGAAGGATAGTGAACAAATCGCTTTGGACTATATCTCCGACTTGTAGCACTTCATTAAGTGACTTATTCGATGGTCTGGACTTCGCGGAGGCATCGAACACCATCCTCAGCTTTGTCGTTGAACTGGTTGGCCTCAGTACCGCATGGTGTGGCAAATAGTAGCATCCTTGGGAATTGCTATCATTGGATTCATCGATCTCCTTGCAATGACCCAATGCTTCGTATTCAGCAATAAACTCGGAATACAGTTGTTTCAAGATGGGATCTTTTTTTAATCGTCTCTCAAGCATCAAGAAACGACGGAGAGCAGCAGAACGGTTGTTCGCCAGGAACTGTGTATCCTTTTGGACTACGCTAGTGCGTAGAACGAAAATGCTGCTCGCATTCATTTACCTCCGTGTTCTCTTCCGTAGACTGCGAAAGATCCTCAACTTCCCAGAATCGGCGCATTATCTCACTTATGGCTGCAGGATGAGCAAAAACTTGTTAAGCGACATCGTCGTTGATTTCTCCAGAGAAACCCAGATGGGTATCATGTAGATCGGGAAAAGCATCAAGAAACGACGGAGAGCAGCAGAACGGTTGTTCGCCAGGAACTGTGTATCCTTTTGGACTACGCTAGTGCGTAGAACGAAAATGCTGCTCGCATTCATTTACCTCCGTGTTCTCTTCCGTAGACTGCGAAAGATCCTCAACTTCCCAGAATCGGCGCATTATCTCACTTATGGCTGCAGGATGAGCAAAAACTTGTTAAGCGACATCGTCGTTGATTTCTCCAGAGAAACCCAGATGGGTATCATGTAGATCGGGAAAACCATCGCCCAGGTGAATCTGTCCAGTCTTCAACAGAGCAAAAAACTTCGAGGCACCGATCAGCATGTCGATTTTATCCGGCACGTGGAATGTAGGGTCCGCCAATTGAACTCCAGCAGGGATCGGCCAAGAAGAAATGTCAATTTGAACGGATGGGATGATACCGGTTACTTTTTGAACCACAAGGCATTCCATGTCGATAGAAAAATCGGCACATCGGGTTGAATCGTAACACGCAGTTTCTCCTTCGTATATACTCTTGCTCCACCTATGCCGGTAATTGGCACGTTTGTCGGCTCGCGGGGATTCATCAAACGGTTGGCGATAAACTCAGACACGAAACAAACTTGGGAACCACTATCTAGCATAGTTCGGCATGGAATCAGTTGACCATAAGCACTCTCAATACTCACAATAGCAGTCAACAACATCACGGTTTCCGCTGTTTGCGAATGATTGCAGGAACAGGACGAATTCGTACTGGCCGATGGAAAAACGTCAGGAAGTGCAAAAGGTTTGGCAGTAACATTAGACGAATTCTTCGTAACAAGGGGTGTTTCGGTCTCAGCTTTTTTAGCAGGCAACTCTTCATGAAGGAGGGAATGGTGCCGCTTGTGGCATGTCCAACAATTTCGCTTAGAAGAACAATCTTTGGCACAGTGGCCCGGCCGAAGGCAGTGGAAGCAAATTCTCAACTGTTTCACCTTGGTTATACGTTCTGGGATAGACATTTCGGCAAACATAGGACACTCAAAATGACGGTGGCTTTCATCGCAAATCTTGCAACAAATATCGGTATTAGAGGACGTGACAGTATGAACTTTCTGATTCACAGGTTTCGAATGTTTGGACTGAGGCTCATTCGGCACCGTAGGATGACGAGAATTTTGGATGCGTTCAAGGATTTGGCACTCACCTTTTAGAAACAGCATTGTATTATCGTACTTAGGTAGCTCACAATGTTTCTTTTTCCGCTCCCATAACTGCAACGTGTGATCGTCCAAACGAGCGGTCAGCAACTTCGTGATGATGATGCCGAATAGCTTATCCACTACCAGACCTTGGTACACAAGTGCTGCAACATGACGCTCGCAGGGCGTCCAAATTCAGCATGAGTGCTCATAAGGATGGCAGAGGCACTCATGCCGAATTTGAGTTGTAGCGTAAACCACGACTGAGTAAACTTAACTCATGTTTTGAATTAATCCACATTGAGTGAACCGAACTGAATCCTTACTAAAGAAACGTTTAATACAATGGAGCACGACTGCTCAAATTGCCATGTTTAGAATAATAGTTACAGGAAACCTACTCCCAAACTATATGGTTATGCAGTGGAAAGGAGAACAAAGTTAGATAAAAGCTATTCCTACTTTTGTAATACCTGCTATTGCAGACTTTATCGCTTTATCAAGAAAGAAAACGAGCCAGCAACTCCAAGTGCAGTTAATCTAGAATGTGAAAATCAAGAACTCCCCGTGTCTGAACCGTGTTTAATTTTCAAAGAGCAATATCCTACTTTTTAAATTGGATTTTTTTTATTCTTTTTATACTTATGTACTGGTTGTCATCATTGGGTTTTTAAAAAAACACTTATTTCACTTAATCACTGTTTATTACTTTTTACTTAGTGCTACAGCTACACTGCCGTGAAACGCATATCAGTCCCATATGAATAGGAAATCAAGCAAAGATGGGACTGATATGCGTTTCACGGCAGTACACTTCACGGATCTCGAAAACTAACTGAGCTGAGCTCCCTGACTATTACCATCTAGAAACCTAGTTTCCTAACCTAGATTGCTGAGGTCAGCTGGGAACCATTTCTGTCGCCGCGATATCTGTTCTCTTCGTCACGTTCCAGGTGCTGGGTTACGATCGTCGTTGCAATGTCGTCTGCCGCTGCTGGGAACCACGATGTAGAATCGATGAGCTGGCTAGCTTTGCGTGCTTCGTAGTATAAACAGAAGTTGCTTGAAGATTGTAGTGTCGATACAATGTTGATGGGAAAGTTGTATGTTTTCAATGTTGGGATGTTCTATGTTTTGTTAGTAATTTCTTAAGATGGGGACTTCCTTTTTTTTCCTCCAGATTATTCCTGGGTATTCAGGGTCGATTCTTGGCTCCGGTGGAATTGGGCGGAAAGACCTCCCATACAAACTAAATCCAAGGTGGAACAAGAAAAAAGAGAGAGGAAAAGGATTCAGTTCGTCAAAAAAGAACACTTATGATTTGAATACTATTTATTTTTAAATTTATGAATGAATTTTGTTGTATGAAAGGAAAGAGGAAAGGGAAAAGAACTTAACCGGTGTTTTACTGATGAGAGGCGTGAGTTGCGCGGGCGATGAGTCGCAGGGAAGTTCATCCAATCTATCACTATTAAACGGTCACCTGCCGACGACAAAAGGTCGTGAAACTAAATCACACCAACTTTTCCTGCACGAAAAGTAAAAATGTGAAGAGAAACAAACGTTGTCGAACTTTTACCTTATTAACTCTCGCTCCGGCGATGACTGCTGCTTATATCAGCTGTCCGGTATATCTGTGTGGGATTTATGACTTCGATTTTAACTAGGATTTAGAGCAAAATCTAACATATGGTCTACTCCTGATTGACGACAATAAATACTAAATACTAAATACTAAATACTTTCAAAAATCGTACCATCAATTTTAATGGAGCAATTATTATAGATGATCAGAAATGAGCCTCTTAGGCTTTTAGGCCCATAACCGCAATTGTTTTCCAATAAAATTGGTTTGATTGCATTCTTCACAAGAATATTGTTATTCTCAATGGATATGATTTCGTTGATTTCATTGTATTTTTGAAACGGGCAATAGCTAGGATTTCCTCTCAGCAGTGTGTGGATACATTTGTTTGAAGTGACGTTTGTAATTTTATGTAATTCACAAATTATCTGACCTTCCACTGCATTACAGGTCTCGTTCGTAACATACGTTGATTTTTCGCCTAATATGGCGTATGAAGCATTAAGAAGAATAACTTCACCATGAACGGGAAGATTTTCAATGATAATGTGTTCGTAATATCCTTCCAAAAAATGTGGTATCTTTATGACGAAAACAATAGATGAACCATTATAATAGGCTGCTGATTCCAAGTATTCGTAGGCTTGATCGTCGCTTAATAAAACTATTCCTTGTAATTCTAGTTTTCGTTTTATGATTTTAAATTCCTCTGGGTGAATGATGTATTTAGCAATTATTCCTATTTTGGCAAACTGAATCGATTCAAAAATAGTGTCGAGTTGCTTCTGGATGATGTCGAGGTTGAATATTATTCGTTGGAAGTGTAAAATTTGTTACCAGGTGACTTTTAAGTTCAAATTTGTTCCTATCTCATTCGTTAGTTACTCTCTTGAATGTCATAATTTATTCTTACTTGCTTATTGTTTTCTGTAATAATTTTGTCATTTGATAACTGTAATTTCTGGATGTAACTGTTAAGACTATTTAGGTCATTGTTATCAAGATTTCCTGTTATTTCCTTTATAATAGTTCCTAATATGTTTATGGCTCTTTTCTGCTTAGAATAATGTTTGTGTTTTGGAAGCAACTTTTTAAGAGTCGAAAGGGTCTGTTCGTATTTTAATTTCAGAATTTCATACATACTTTTTAAATTTTTTGGACCCTATGCGAATTATCAAGGAGCCATATTGATGTAAAAGTTCTTCGAAGATTTCTAGTTCAATTGTTTGTAACAATAGATCGTTACCTGTTTTGATGAAAACTTTACCAGTTTTGATAGCAAGTATTCCAGGGTTATCTTTTAGGTCTAGTATTTCAAGTTGTGAAGGTATGATAGGGGGTATGAAAAGTAACAGTATCAGGAGAAACATTTGCGGATCTGTGAAAATAAGAAAATATTAGTAATTATGGTTTCTGTGGGCAAGTGCCAGCAAAATACTCTTAGTTAAGAACAAGGTATCAAAAAAATGTTCTACTTTGCAAATGATGTGTATAGTTCTCGCACTTTTTTCTTTAATGATTTTACGTGAATTTTCGTTTTCGTTTCAATTTTGATTTATGATGTTTTCTTTGATCTTTGTCGATTATACATGCGTCTTGGTTTTCATTCATTTTGATTTCTTTGTATCTTTCTTGGTGTTTTAAATTATTCCGTTTTCGTTCGTAAACTGTTCGGTTTGTTTCGAAATCTTCAGGGTTTAATCTATTTCGGTTTATTTACTTTAATTCTTTTTCTCGTTTTTTTTCTGCTTTTCCTTCATTTCTCTGTAAAAAAATCTTTTTGCCTTATTTTTTCGTCCAAATTTGCAGGAACTGTGGAATTATTCATTCTTATGTAAATTCCAAAATGCCGAGCAAACGAAAATGCAAACACAGCAGTCAAGTAAACAAAAATCTTTTGGAAATTTCAAAAATAATAATGAGAAATGAAACCAAGCAACAACCCAACTATTCTTCAAAGTATTCTAAACCACAATCAGACAGATAGAAAGTGACCCCCATGGAAATCGATACTTCACTCAGATCAAATTATAGAAACAAAATTCATAATCACGATACATTAGAGGATGACGGAAATGAAAGCACCGAAGAAAGTGAAGAATGTGATTTTGAAGAAGAAGTAAATTTTCAAATTTCTCATGCCGACAACGCTGTGAAATAAACGCAATTAATGATTTACCATTTATAAGAATAAAACTACCTGGCGGTCTACAAGCAAAACTTTTGATCGATACTGGTTCAAATAAAAATTTCATATCACCAGACCTTGTTCCTGAGAAACAGAAAATACCTTGCAAAACTGTGGTTATATCAAATCCCAAGGCAATCATAAGACAAAAGAAAAATATTTGGTCGATATTTTCGGAGCAAATGAATTGATAACATTTTAACTTTTCAAATTTCATGAATTTTTCGATGGGATTCTAGGTTATGAATCAATGTCAATGTTGAAGGCTTCCATAGACGTGTTAAATAATAGACTAATCTTCCCCAATAGAGCAATTGACTTTGAAATAAGGAAATATGGCCCACCTGATGAAAATAGCAATGCCCATTCTGCAAGTTTCATCAAAATTCCTGTATCATTAAAAAACGAAGATATTTTAGTAAATAAAAATCTCAAAATTAACAAAATTGTCATACCATCTGGAATTTATACGTCAAAAGATGGATATATTTAAGCATTAGCAACCAACTTTGGAAAGCAGACAACCGTCAAATGGACTAAACCATTGAAAGTTTCTTCTCTTAAAAATAATTATGAAATTTTTCATTCACAATCTATAATAGAAGAAAAGACGAAAACAAACGAGGAATTGGACAAACTTATTAGAACTACACATTTAAATTTTGAAGAAAGATCTGAATTGCTCACTGTTCTAAGTAAATATCCAAACATCATACATAAAGATACAGAAAAACTATCCTACACGTAATTTGGAAGTCATAAAATAAACACTACAGATGAAATACCTGTTCATGTAAAAACTTACAGATACCCTCAAACTCATAAACCTGAAGTAGAAAGGCAAATTAATGATATATTAGCTGATGGCATAATACAGCAATCGATTTCTCCTTGGGCATCACCAATATGGATTGTACCAAAAAAAGCAGATATTAGTGGACAAAAAAAATGGCGCATTGTGGTCGACTTCCGCAAACTTAACGAAAAAACTATCGACGATAAGTTTCCTATACCAAATATAGAAGACATTTTGGACAAACTGGGGTAGAAGCACCTACTTTACTATTTTAGATCTCAAATCAGGCTTCCACCAAATAAAAGTGGATCCTAGAGATCGTCAAAAGGCTACTTTTAGTACCGACAAAGGACATTTTGAATTTATTAGAATGCCCTTGGGACTCAAAAATGCACCCGCCACTTTTCAGAGGGTGATGAATATCATTTTATCAGAATTAATAGGAAAATTGCAACAACATCTTGACAACTTGAGTAAAGTCCTAAAGAAAATCTCTCAAGCTAATTTAAAAATCCAACTAGACAAATGTGAGTTTTTGCAAAAACAATGCAAATTTCTTGGTCACATTTTTACAGAAGCCGGAATAAAACCAAATTCGAACAAAATTGAAAAAAATGCTAAGTGGCCAATACCTCAGACAACCAAACAAATAAAAGGATTTCTCGGACTTTTGGGGTATTATCGGAAATTAATTAAGGATTTCGCTAAATTAACAAAACCTCTTACGAAATGCTTAAAAAAAGTAGCAAAAATAATTCATGACGAGAAATTCATAAAATGCTTCAATGAATGCAGACAAATGCTTATGTCTGACCCGATACAACGGTATCCTGATTTTGAAAATAAATTTATCTTAGAGACAGATGCTAGTGATTTTGCATTAGGGGCTGTCCTATCACAAAAATTTGAAGATTCGAAAGAGCACCCGATTGCGTACGCATCACGTTCTCTAAATGGCACTGAGTGCAATTGGTCTGCTACCGAAAAAGAACTTGCCGCCATTGTATGGGCTATAAAACATTTCAGGCCCTACATTTATGGTACAAAATTCCAACTGAGGACTGATCATAAAGCCTTGGTATGGCTAAGACAAAAAAAAGATTTGAATCGTAAATTGCTAAACATGAAACTCGAATTAGAGGAATATGAATTTGACATAATTTATAAAAAGGGTACCTTGAACAGAAATGCGGATGCTTTATCTAGACTTGAACCAGAACAACAAGTTGTGGCTGAACTACATGCAACCAGCGATGATGGCATGACACAACATTGTGCAGATACGGATGATGGTGATTTCATTCCTAGCACAGAAAAACCTATGAATGAATTTAGAAACCAAATCATCCTCAAACAATCAAATGACGAAAGTAGCGTTGAAACTTCAAGAATTTTCCCACACTATACCAGAGTAACCATTAAGAAACCAGTCTTTAGTCCAGCTATTCTGATAAATATTTTGAAAGAATATGCAAGTCCTAACTGTACAAATGGCATCTTCTGTGAGACTGACATATTGCGGAACTTGCAAATTATATACAAAAACTATTATTCCCGAGCTAAAACGTTCAAAATATTCTGGACAGAGAAAATTTTAGTTGATGTAACCGAAGAGCTAGAACAAGATCAGATCATTCAAACACGACATAATACTAACCATAGAGGGATCATTGAGACTTCCAAACATATTGCAGCGCCTATTTTTCCGCATAAATGCAGCCCTCAGTGTTCATGACCCTTACAGGTTCGCGTTTTGCTTAGGGAATCATGCGCGCGCGATTATCTCTCTGACCACAGAAAACGAACCCACCGGTAAGGTGCATAAGTAGCATAAAAAAAACATAAACCCTTAGGTGCATAATTAGGATAAAAAAAAGGGAAAAAAACAACCCGCCGGTAACAAACAAAATATAAAAACATTCCTCATAGTCGCGGTTGACTTTTAGTTCGATTCTGCAGAAATTCGGACATCGACCGAAAAAGTCCATAGGTCGCGGTGAGAATGAGTGACCAGAACCCGCGTTTTGGAGAGAGGGTGTTTTTCAAGAACATGGCCACAGAGGGCCCATATTTAAGCGCAAGTAGGAATCATGAGGGGAGAGTTAGTTTTTTGACGCAGCAACGTCACGCTGCCCGTTTGTGTCCCGCGACGATCTCACTACAGTTTTGTGCGGTGAACATTTAACTGTAAGATCCCATATAAATTAATTTTAGTGTAAAACCGAAATAAAATGTGCCAATTCTAAAACCTTAGTGGAATAGTGAAATAAAAAGTGCAATTAATTAAAAAAAATAGATATATCACATTCTTGTGCATGAGTTGGTGCGCCGAACATTATAGAAAAGAGACAGTGCCTTCCCGCTCGGGACTCGTTCATTTGGTGACAGCGGTAACGGCCCAAGAGGAGTCCGGTGCGCGAAAAAAATACATTTCTGGCGGGTGACTAAAATTAGTGAATGAAAAGTGAAATTCGGACAAGGAAATCGGTTAAGTGATCGTGCTAGGAGTTGCATCATCAAGTTGATCATCTATACTAACCCACCGGGAAGGAAGAGCAATGCTGAAATATCATATGATGTTATGGTGAGTTATATTTTCCTTACACTTCATAGGCATTATAGATACGTGAACTTTTTTTTTAATTTTGATGTCAACCTTGGACATTTTGACGTCAACTCAAGAGCGTGATTACTATTTGCTAGATGAAATTCGAGAATACATATCTAGTGAACTTGAAAATTAAAAAAATAATAAATTTAGGCCACGTTCCAATCTTGAGATTTTTCGGAAAAAGGAAAGACTACTAGAAAACTTAACAGAATTTGAATCTATTGTTCGAAAGTACGAACACTTGAGCGATACAATCACTTGGAATACTTTAACTGATACGTTAGAATCAGTTAAAACGCAGTGTAGACTTTGCGTAACCATCCTGGATAATTTGAAAATTGATAAGAAAAAGTCGAAATCTTCCGAATTTTCGTCTGAAAGAATAATAGGCCTCCGAAATAGACTTGTTACAGTGTGCACAGGAGAAGCAGTGGAAAATAACGATTCACCCACCCTGAGTAGATCGGTTTCTAAAACGGAGTTGTATTTCAACCCAATACAAGATCAAAATATTTTGTCTTCTACGCTGTATAGCGAGGAAACTGAAAGTGAATGTAAACAGCTCATAAGAGAATTTCAAGAGTGTAGTGTCAAATTCGAAAAAATTCTTAATCCACCAGTAAAGATGCCTTTCCAAATGGATAAAGCAATTCAATGCATTCCAGAATTCAGAGGCGCAGCAGCTGAATTAGATTCGTTCTTATTTCAAGCAAATTATTTTGCCAAATCAATCGCAAAGAAAGATCCGAAGGATCCAGATTCGATGGTATCCCCAGATGAATCAGAGCTTATTCAAGTAGTTCTGTCAAAATTAAAAGGAACAACCGCGTTGCAGTTCAAAAACATCTATGCTGAGTCCTGGTACGAAGTTGAAAATAATCTTAGAAGCGAATTTGGTGGTAGTATAAAATTGGAAGAACTTTTTCAAAAGATTGACACACTGGAACAAGGACAAAATGAAACATTTCACAATTATAAAAATCGGGCTCTAGTCCTGAAAAGATTTTTAGATTCATATGAAAAAAACAACAAAGACAAAGGGGACACATCATTTGGGCAGAGGTACTTAAGAATTCATTTTCTGGGAGGATTGAAAAATAGAAATTTGAAAAATTTGGCAAAAAATCATAAGGAAGATACATTCGAAGAATTGATTGAATACCTAGAGGAAGAATGTATTGACGTTGAACAAATTGAGCATGTTGAAAGGAGACTCCAAGATTCACATATTGCAGAATCACATAGACAACAGAAATTAGAAAACAGATTTCAAAATTTCAATTACTCAAGAAACAACAATTACCAAAGAAATCAATCAGACTACAGAAATCGCCAAGGAAATCTAGACTATGATAGAAACCAAACTCCACATAATAATTATCCAAATTACAGACGAAACGACAATTTTAGAAACCAAAATGACAACAGAAATTTCAATAGAAATTCGAATAATTATTCTGGAAACGATCGTGGCCGTTTCAATGACGAAGATAATCGATTTGGAAACCATGTCAATAGGAATAATGGATTCTATGGACAACACAGAAATCAGTTTAATAATAACCAAAACAGTCGTAGGGACTTTAATGAAGATGCCAATCCTCGATCAAACTTCAGAAACAAGAACGACTTTAATCAAAATTCATATCAGAATCAGCAAAATTACGGGTATGGAAAATATGATCAAGAACATGGTGGAAATTATAATAACAGGAACTTTGGAAACAACGAGAATCGAAAAAACTAGATGCCAGGGGTTTGGATAGGAAACAGATAGACGAATCCCATTGTTTTTACACTGAAGAAGTCAGAGATACCCAAAATTATGCACTGAGTCCGATGTGTGGAGGAATTGCAACAGGTTTTTACTGGAATTTATTTGCAACAGAAAATCCAGAAGAATCGCAGAAATATTTTTTAGACACAGGAATTTGCTTTAATTTTATGCATGAAAGTACAGCATTAAAAGCAGGAGCAACAGGTATTAATCCACACCAACACGCGGGGGTACATGTAAATGGTAAAGAGGTACAATCAATAGGTACAATATGGTTACATTTAGCCATAAGCGATTTAATTATTCCGACACAATTTTTTGTTGTGGATAAGTTAAGTGTACCAGCGAAACTAGGGTACAAATTTATTAAGGAACATGTAAAATCGATCGAAAAAAATATGCAAGAAACAAAATTTAAACTCGCAAGAACAGAAAAATCATGGTATAATAATAATGGACTAGTTAGCAGGGATTTATTAGAATATAGTAAAAGAAATCAGTATGAATGGGATATTAGAAAGGTTATCAATCAGAGCGATGATAACTATGAATTTGAATTTGTTGTTGATACAGAATCGGTTGATTCAGAATCCACCGAACCGGAAACAAAGGGACCAAATAGTGAATGCCAGAAATTCGAAAAAGAAGTTGTAGATAAAGTACAACATTTTTGCAAATGTCAAGTACCAGATCCGGATAAATTTATGGATGGTCTAGAAGATATCGAAATAAACTCTGTCAGAGAAGATGAGCTCTGTGCAAAATACCCGTATGAAGAATTCATGGAAGCCAATCATAATGGGCTAGAAACAAATATAGTAAAATTTACTAATAAAGTATTTGAAGAAGATGAAGTTGATGCGACATTTCTGATTGTTAACAGCAGGTCTGCTAACAAAGAACTAATTAATTTTGTAGACTTACCTTACGGATTGAACGATCATTTAGATGGAAGAATGTTCTCATTTCCAGAAAAGAAAATTTGGGGTTTTATATTGAATGGATCAAAACGGTCATTATTCAATTCAGATCTTTTTTTTAATGGTTTTGGACAGTTTTGATAATTCTCCACCATTCTGTAAATCAGCAAACACAATTCAAATAATTTCATTCAGGGATTTATTAGGACCTTTAGAATTGAATATTTTAAGATATGTAGCGGGGAAGTTTAATAAAACATTTATATTATATGCTCCAGATATGGATAATAATGGAGGTTATTTCTATAACACGTCACTAGCAGAATACAATAAAAATATGGGGTTGGTGTTCATGGCTGAGCCAAACAAAAATTGTACAAAAATGAATCCTAGGTATATAAAACAGGAAGTAAGTTGTACAGAAGATAAATTTTTTATTGAATTACCAACTTCGAATAGCCCATCAAAACGGGTGAAATACCTGATAGATACAGGTTCTTCAGTTAATTTATTGCGTTTTGAATCATTGGATGTTATTGGAGTACGCAATTATAACAGGAATGAAAAAATCATCCTAGTAGGTATTGAAAATAAGAGCAAAACAACAATGGGATCAACGAAATTAGAATTACTTATTGATGGAGTAAAATTTCCAGCGATATTCCATCTGGTTGAAGATTTATTAGTACCCGGAATTATTGGGATAGAGTTTCTAAAGCAGCACGTAGCTAGGTTCGATGAAGGGTTTAAAAGTATTATTTTTCACACCAACTCAATTGACTCAGATGAAGCAAGGCCATTGAAAAAACATGGGAACAAGTATGTCCATACTATCAACAAAATTTACCGGTTGAAATACATTTAATGATAAAATTGAATATGATAGTGATTACTCGTATCAATCTGATGAAGATTGGTCAAATACACATAAAAATACAATGCTAAATTTGGACTCTAACGTCGATTGTGATGTTGTTGAATATAAACAATTTGAAACTCTAATAGGTGAGGAACGAGAAGATAAATTGACAAAATTAGTAAAGCTCGATCATTTGAAACAAGACAATTTGAATAATATCATGGACATTTTATGCAAATTCAGTGACGTTTTCTTCATAGAAGGAGACGATTTAACCTATACTAATGCTGCAGTACATGAAATAGAGACATCAACGAATGTACCTATCTATAAACGACAGTACAGATTTCCAGAAGCAACGAAAGAACATATCAATGAACAAATTGATGAGATGCTTATTCAAGGTATTATAAAGCCGAGCAAAAGTCCTTGGAATGCCCCAGTATTGTGCGTTCCAAAGAAACCAGATGCTAATGGGAAAATTAAATATCGAATCGTAGTCGATTTTAGAGCACTTAACGTGATCACGAAACCGTTTGTCTACCCAATCCCGCTAATCACGGAATTATTAGATAGCTTAGGTAAAAGTCTATACTTTTCCACATTGGATTTGAAATCAGGTTTCTATCAAGTACCAATACATCCGAGAGACGCTGCTAAAACAGCATTTTCAACACCGAAGGGTCATTTCGAATTCACGAGGATGCCAATGGGATTGAAAAATAGTCCATCTACCTTTCAAAAACTGATGAACACAATTTTATATGAACTTGGAAATGTAAAAATTGTTGTTTACCTTGATGATGTTATCGTTTTTGGAGACACAATTGAAGAGCATAACGAAAACTTGTTCAAATTTTTTAAAATTCTACGAAAATACAATTTGAAATTAGAACCGGAAAAGTGACATATATTGAAAGAGAGATTAAAATATTTAGGCCACATTGTGGACAAAAATGGGCCAACAGAGGATAATGTGGAAGCTATCAAGAATATGAAACGTCCTCAAACAGTAAGAGAAGTTCGATCATTTCTTGGATCTGTAAATTTTTACGGAAAATTTATTCCCAACGTTGCGAATCTTAGAAAACCTTTAAATGATTTACTTAAGAAAGAACATAAATTCATTTGGACAGATGAGTGTGAAAAATCTTTCAATGCGCTCAGGTTATATCTAACTTCAGAACCACTATTAGTCAGGCCAAACTACAGTGATACCTTCGTACTCACTACAGACGCCAGCAACTATGCCATAGGTGCAGTCTAATCGAATGAAAAAACAGTAGACAGACCCGTTGCTTATGCAAGCAGGGCGCTTATAGGGGCTGAAATTAAATATCACACAATTGAAAAAGAACTTCTTGCAATAGTATGGGCAGTTGATTAGTTTAGGCACTATATTTTTAACCAGAAATTCATAGTGTATACAGATCACCGTCCATTAGTATCGATCTGGCGACTAAATGAAAATTCAAAAACGTTAACCCGATTACGACTTAAACTTCAAGGTCTTGAATGTGACATCAGGTATAAACAAGGTAAGGAAAATGTGGTGGCAGACTTCTTGTCTAGGTTGCCAAACGCAGGGAATCCCGTAATAACAGAAAATACTAACTCATGTCCACCGTTAGTAGCGGTCACCACTCGTCAACAACAAAAACAAATGGAAAAAGAAAATACGTCTAAACAAAATGATTATATCATATCTGGAAGTCAGCTGGTGAAACATGATGCCGACGGTGTTCTGGATGCGCTTAATGCACAAGATACAGGTAGCGGTAGATCAAAACAACGTGAGGGCAATATGCTGCGAATGCAAAATAAAACAAATAAAGGGGGCATTAGCCAGCTAAACGACAGTAGGAATCGTGAAAACAGCGACTTTGACCTAGTCAACGACAAAGATGAAGCAAATCGTTTACTGAAAATAGATGTTGGTAGTGGTGAAGCCAGTATGAGTATTGAAAAGGCGATTATGACCGCCGAATTTAATGAATATGTAGGGATGTGCAAGAATGAATCAATTGACATTGATCAATTAATCATTTCAAAAAATTTAACGGATGATTCTGCAGATATTAATATCGTTATTTTAAACAGCAGATCGTCATTTCATGAACTTTCACGCATTTTAGATTTACCTCACGGTATTAAAGATTTTGTGAATGAAGGAATTTTGTCAATCTCAGATAAAAATTTTTTGGAAAAATTATAGAAGGAAAAAACAATTCAATGATAAATTCAAAAATATTTTTTTCAAAAATTACACAAATGCATAAGCACGCACAAAGACTTGATAAAACCAGCAGAGACGATGCATATCACGTCATTTAGAAAAATTAGACAATTTGATGTTCTGGAAATAATTCAATTTTTTGCAATAAAATATGCAAAGACTTTCAGTCTTTACAATGCAGATTCGGAAAGAATTCAGGTAAACCCGGAAGATGTTGAAACAATACTTCAAGAATTTCATGATGCGCCTCTAGGAGGACATGTTGGTGCTCGCCGTATGCGAAAACGAGTAGGGTTAATGTTTAGTTGGAAGCACATGAGACGAGACATTGAAAATTATGTCAAGAGATCCGACTCATGCCAAAAGAATAAGATTTGTAAAGCCAACAAAATTCCTATGAAAATCACGACGACTGCTTCCGAACCGTTTGAAAAATTATTTATGGATATAGTTGTATTAACAGAATCAGAATGGAATAATAAATACGGTCTAGTCATGCAGGACGATTTAACAAGATTTTTAGTAGTAGCTCCCATGAACAATCAAGAAGCGGAAACTGTAGCAAGAACATTTCTGGAACAGTGGGTTTGTAAATTCGGAGCACCATTAGAACTTGTTACTGATCAAGGAGCAAATTTCATGAGCAAGTTTTTTAAAAACACATGCCAAATATTGAAAATTAAAAAAATTAACACCAGTGCTTATCATCCGCAAGCAAATTTAGTAGAAAGATCTAATAGAGAATTAAAAATGTACCTTAGACAATTTGTTGGGAAGAACTGCAGTGCATGGGATCAGTATATTGATTATTTCATGTTCGAGTATAATACGACGAATAATGGATCAACAAATTTTAGTCCTTTCGAACTTTTATACGGAAGAAAGGCCCGAATCCCAACATCGATTTATCAAGGAAATGATTCAGAATTAACATATAATGATTATCATCTTGAAATGAAACAAATTTTTAGAAATTTGCATCAACTAGCAAAGAAAAACTTACAGATGTCCAAAGAAAAACGTAAAATAGCATATGATAAAACTGCGGGAAAATGGCAACCGATGTGGGGAGATTTAGTGTTGGTTCAAGCGAATCCAATGGGGGTGGGACAAAGTTACAAAGTACATGGAGAGGACCGTATGTGGTTGTCGATTTACCAAGCGAACAGACCACCGCAATCAAAAACGGGAATAAAATCGAGAAGGTGCACAATAACAGATTAAAACAATACTTCGATTGATAAAATACTTGGTTAAATTCGATTTTATGCTACGTAAATGTGTGAGAGAACGTTATAGATTTTCATCTAGTGAAAAAAAGTTATGTTTGTACCAAATTTTAACAGCATTTTTTTTTATCACGCAGAGGTTTGATTTTTTTTGTTACAATTGATGTTTTCTTTGTCCATATTTGTGACATGTAATTTTATTTTACTGATCTTGTTTCAGGCTCTTCATCGCCAGTTCACAGATAAGATGCGATGAAGCTCCCAAGCAGCCTTGGTAAAAACACCCGACCGTTCTGCACGAGAGCAGAACTTGACTGCAAACACACCACTCAGTGGCTGAAATTCGCCACTTCAGTTTCGTGCTTACAGATGAAACTGCAACGCAATGCACGCGACACGAGTGTACAGGCTCGTGTATTGCTTCTGACACCGGGTCTGATTTTTGGAAATATACACGAGCCGAGTGGCTACGATCACAAGAAAGCTCTCAACATACACTCAGTATGATACTGGTTGCCACGGATAGAGCAATGCTAGTTGGATGATTCTTAAAATTTGATAATTAGCTTATTGGTTTGTTTTCTTGGCTATTGAGTGACGGGCGCATAAGTTGATTGAGTTTAACAAGCACAGCTCGGTTAGAAAGAAAATAAATAAACCACGCGTGTATTCTGCAATCAGTCACAATCGGAAACACTCGGCTGTGGTGTTTGCCGAGGCATCAGTCACGGTGTCCAAAGCCAAACCACGAGCACTGACATTGCTGTTGTACCCACCGGTGTTGGGTGTTAGTCTGGATGCACGGAGTCAAAGTGGCGAATATAATGCACGCGCTAGCGTGGTGGAAAGAAGCTCTGCGTGCAGTGTAGTGTTTGGACATGGCTGGCTCCCAAGTTATACCTAGAAAAACTGGGTGATACCCATATTGTGCAGGGAACATTCAGTGTGAGAGTCAAACTGGATTTTGGCATGCTTGAGGATAAAGTTGGATATTTGGTAAGATCACTAAAGCTGTATAATGAATCTTGCATCACATTGGCTTCCAGGGTAACGGACATGAGATGTGAACATTTGACTTCAAATTTAGAATTAAAATCACGCAAAATTCAATCAAAACAAACTTTTATTCGAAATTTTTTTCCAAAACGGACGGGTAGGGGATTTTGGACCTCTCTTGGAGCCATGGATTCAGATGATAGATCTAGAATTGACATTGATTTGGATCAGCTGCGCAGTAACGAGGAAAATATAAAAAATAATTTGAACCACCAAAATTATATAGTTGATGCCATGTATGAATTATTAACAATGCCTCGGACAAAGTAGACAGAAAAATGCAATGGTTTGAAAAAAATGTTATTGACTTGAAAAATGCGCTCAAGCAAGGGTTAGATTTTTCGAATGATATAAAAACGTTAATTTACTTGGAACCTCATTTGATCGAGTTTGGTTTATGGATAGTACATTTAACAGAGAACATTGAACGGAGTCAACAAAACTTTATAAATATTCTCATGCGAAATAAATTAAATGTATACGTGCTGCTTGAACTAATAGATCCACAACAATTTTTAATTGAATTAGAGAAATTCGAGATCAAACTCTCGAGTGATCTCGGCTTCCCGAGACGGAATAACGGGGAAATTTATCCAGAAATTTTTAACGTTATTGAGTACGAATTTAGTATCAATAACAAACTAGTGATAATAATTAATCTAAAAATACCACTAGTAAATAGATTAGCTTATGAAACCTACAAGGGTACAATTTCACCTGGGATAAATGGTAATATTTTAACAATAGTAGATACAGTTTATAATATTCTTATAATTAGGAAGGAATTAGACCTAGGGTATGTTGTTACGAGGGACAAATTATTAAATTGCAAAGAACTTGGTGACAGCAGGCTATGCCACATAAGAAAAGCGCAGGAAAATTTGAGAGAGGGTGACTATTGTATAACTGAATTATTTTATAAGAACACCTCTGATAATTGTGACATTAAAGTTCTTAAAACAAATCACGCAATTTGGATTGCGACAATGAAACCAAATGTATGGATGTATGTAGCGCCTACCCCAACCACATTGAATATAACGCATGGCCATAACGTAACTAATATTGACATTATGGGAATAGGAAAAATCCAAATTGAATTGGGTATGAAATTAAAAACAGATCAAGTATCTATCTCCTATTTTGATACTGAACACAGCAATATGGAAGTTTTAGTATATCAAACAGATTTTAATTTAACTAATTATGAAAAAGAACACCCTGAATATGAAAAAATACCAATGCTGAATGAATCTACACGGTTGTACTCATTTTTTGATAAAAAGCGATTATTTGATATTGGAATTGACGTAAACGAGTTGAAAAATCAACGAACAGTTTTGCAAAATATGATTTACGCTCCGTTGGAGAATCCTTGGGTAACTACGACAACCATTGCGACTATAGGCGGAGTAGTTGGAATATTCTTTTGTTGTTTTAAAGGAGAAATTTCGTGTTTTACAAGAAAATATCAATTGAATCCTCAGAATCTTATGGGGAAAGCTAAAAATAATAAAGAAAAAAATAAAAAACGGATAAATAAAGTAAACAAAAAAATGAAAGAAATGGAAGAAACAAAAATTAAACAGAACCGAATTACCACAGAAACAGAATTATCAAAGAATGTTGCATGCGATAAAAAAATTGACAATAACATGGAGTATGAAGATGATGAAAAGGTACCTCCAGTGAAACAAGAAACAGTAGTAACTATTGAAGAAGAGCATATAAACAATTCAAAGATAAAGAAAAATAAAAAAAGAGAAGTATATTAAATAATGTCAATCACGAGAAGATTTTTTTCAAATTTACAAATGATGGAAAAATATCAAAATGCATAACAAATTTGAATGGACATCCCATCAAACCTCAGCATACGATATAACTAGATTTTGAATATTTGAAATTTGATGATAAGTTCGAAAGATAATGTTAACAAAAGGAATACGAAAAAAAAGTTCTTCTATTGATAGAATGATTATGCAATTTAATAACAGTTCTTCTTATTTCGTTTTAGTTTTCTTTATTACACATATGTTTTCAGAGTACAACCTGCGACAATCTTCCTTATTTGGGCCTTTAAAGGGGGAAAGGAGGACAAATTTGACAATTTTCTTTTCAGCGTACCTATAGACAAGAGGGATGCATCCATAAAAATATTTTGAACGCACCTGCTGCTGTGAAATGCCTTTTCTCTGGTCCGTCACGACTCGCCGGCCCAGAGTGAATCAGAAAACTACGTATTTTCCGAAAAACCACGTCCGACAAACAGCGCGATGCTGATGATGCGAGTGAAAAAAAGCAATAGGAAAAAAAATCGTACAGAATCATATATATATATATATATATATATATATATATATATATATATATATATATATATATATATATATATATATATATATATATATATATATATATCGGAGCGTGTTCGAAAAGAAAAAGAAAAAAAATATGAAAAAAAACGTTGTTGATATATTTTAATGTTACGATTGAAATATATAAGTATATATAAATATAATCAAAAGCAGGAGCAGAGGATTGCAAATGTTTGAAACGAAGAAAATATAAGCAAAAATACTATCCAATCCATCAAATACTATCAAAGAAAAAAAAAGGATTTAAAAAAATTACATTTAAAAAAAAAATTAAGAACAATAATGTTATTGTTAAAATCAGAAGGAAACCAGCTAGGGTTGTATGCCATGGAAATGTTTGGTCAACAATCACATACGAAAAGAATTAAAACAATCACATACGAAAAGAATTAAATTAAATTAGTCATATTGTCACTAAAAAATATATAAATTTGAGAAGACTTCAGTGCAACACACAAATACGAGATAGAATTACAAAGTTTAGGGGCCTACCCTGAGGTAACACTGTAAAACGACGATGACGCTCTACACACCGAGCAAGGCGTTTAACGAAACCACTGAACAACAAAGTTTAGGACCTTGAAGAGGAAGACACGGCAAGTCAATGGGCAGGATTTAAGGGCCGATGGTGTTGGTGGTACTACCATGACGAAAGGAGCGGACGGCCAACGGGAAGGATAATCCAACGGAAAACGGACGGAAGAAGCGGAAGTGAACAATGAGAACGCTAATGAACGCTAAACAAATAAATAAAAACTAGGTAGGGGTCAGCCAACCTAACCTGAGAATACATAATGTCAAAGTTAAACAAAGATGACACTTGCTCATGTAAAGCATATCACAGTCAGGAAAAGGCTTGACGTCTTCTGAACTGTTTTAATTAAAAAGTTAAGTGATTGAAGACACATCAAAAGTCCTCTAGACTATCATAACAGTATATATATTTTATTCAAACTAGAGACATGTTAAACGTCTCTTGAGACGGTATAACAGCAACAACAGCTATGGGACGGAGACATGTCTTGGGTTCCTCAAAAAAAAAAAACGAATGTATTTAATTTCAACTATAAATCCTCTAGTCAGAGATAAGTAACATCTCACAACTAAGAAGCAGTATCGCAAGAAACGGTAGTTTCCTCCTGAGCAAGGAATTCTGCGAGACGAAAGTGGCCGGACGGGCGGATAATCGGAAAAGATGATGGAAAAGACCCGGAAGATGGAAGTAAACTGGACAAATGACGAATGACGATCGGTGCTATCATACTGGAAGTCCGAGAACTCCTTCCCAACGACTGGTCGAAAACGACGACGAAATATAGTAACAAAATTGAAGATGCGGCGTGGATGGGGATGACCAATCAAGGATGCGGCAAGGTTGGAGAATACCTCGGGGAGGGGGGTGCAGGATCACATAGTTAGAGCAGGGAACACCTTCCATTCGGTTTTATGGCAACTTTTCTAGTAGCCCTAAAAACTCAATTAGAGGAGGGTATTGCAGCGCCTATTTTTCCGCATAAATGCAGCCCTCAGTGTTCATGACCCTTACAGGTTCGCGTTTTGCTTAGGGAATCATGCGCGCGCGATTATCTCTCTGACCACAGAAAACGAACCCACCGGTAGGTGCATAAGTAGCATAAAAAAAAGGGAAAAAAACAACCCGCCGGTAACAAACAAAATATAAAAACATTCCTCATACACCCAAAATAAAAAAGCCAGATTGTAATGCAATTTCGCATGATTTGGTGTCATTTCTCGTAATGGATCGTAACTTGGAGAAAAAATGCAACATTGGTCGTGGGCAAAAAAGCAACACATTAATTCGATTAGAAAAAATCAATGTGTGCGTGAGGTTGTGCAGTTGATTAGTAGTAGTAAATTTAATGGCCCACAAAAAAAAAGATCTCGATCCGCTACCACCGAGAATCGAACCGCGACCGTCAGCATGACGGCTCCCTCTTGGAACCATCCAGTCACCATAACAAGTTGAGGTGAACGGAATAAAAGCTCTACAGTTCCTTCGATTGTCGAGGCACTCAACGTTACAACAATGAAGCCAATATCGGTCGCACACACTTACATGGCTTCGTTTATTTCATTAAACGCATGGTGACCTGAGAGGGAGATGGGAGTGTGATGACGAGTGAAAATAAAAATAGAACACTTGACAGCGGAATAGCAACAGTGGCATATGGCGTAGCGGCGTTCGGTGCCATTGTCTCACCCATATTGAGAAGTTGTTCACGGTTGAACAAAACCCCAACGGTTGCTGCGATTGTCGAGGCACTAGGCACACAGCGATAACCACTTGCACACACTTGCATGGCTTTGTTTATACCATAAAAAGCTTTGTGGAACATGATGGGCAAATTTGCCTTTTCAGAATCATGCGGATTTCTCAAGATATGATTGCAAAAACTGCAAAATTGCAATTTTGCATTTTTTGCTACAATTTTAACTTTTGGGTGTAGTCGCGGTTGACTTTTAGTTCGATTCTGCAGAAATTCGGACATCGACCGAAAAAGTCCATAGGTCGCGGTGAGAATGAGTGACCAGAACCCGCGTTTTGGCGAGAGGGTGTTTTTCAAGAACATGGCCACAGAGAGCCCATATTTAAGCGCAAAAAGGAATCATGAGGGGAGAGTTACAGTAAGTTTTTTGACGCAGCAACGTCACGCTGCCCGTTTGTGTCCCGCGACGATCTCACTACAGTTTTGTGCGGTGAACATTTACCTGTAAGATCCCATATAAATTAATTTTAGTGTAAAACCGAAATAAAATGTGCCAATTCTAAAACCTTAGTGGAATAGTGAAATAAAAAGTGCAATTAATTAAAAAAAATAGATATATCACATTCTTGTGCACGAGTTGGTGCGCCGAACATTATAGAAAAGAGACAGTGCCTGCCCGCTCGGGGCTCGTTCAATATTAAAACAGAGTACTTTTTCCCAAACATAAAATCAAAAGTTACTCGCTTTATCAATGTGTGCTAACTATGTCAAAAAAGTTAATACGAGCGACACCCATATAAAATGAAATTCAAATTTACCCAGCTACCATCAAAACCATTGGAAATTGTTCATCTGGATATTTTTAAAATAAGAGGGAAAAACTACATAACATTTTGCGATAAATTTTCAAGACTGGCAGCAGCCATTCCCATCCGAACTCGAAACACCATTCACATTATCCAAGCATTTTCCCAATTTATAGCAATTATTGGCAAGCCAAACTTTCTTGTGATGGATTCTGAAACTTCATTTACTTCAGCAGCTATGCGAGAATTTTTAGAAGAAAACCAGATAGAGTACCATTTTACAAGTTTAGGCCAATCATCCTCCAATGGAACAGTGGAAATCGTTCACCGCACTCTGCGAGAAATGCACAATATCTTATCAAATAAAGAATCCACTAAAGACCTATCAGAATCCACATAAATAAATTTAGCAATCGCTATTTATAATGATTCGATACATACTCAAACGAATCTAACACCGAAAGAATTATTCCATGGAATGCGCAATAATTCCACAGTCCCTGCAAATTTGGACAAAAGAATAAGGCAAAAAGATTTTTTTTTTCAGAGAAATGAAGGAAAAGCAGTTTGAAAAGAAAGAAAAAGAATTAAAGTAAATAAACCGAAATAGAGAAAACCCTGAAGATTTCGAAACAAACCGAACAGTTTACGAACGAAAACGGAATAATTTAAAACACCAAGAAAGATACAAAGAAATCAAAATGAATGAAAATCGAGACGCATGTATAATCGACAAAGATCAAAGAAAAACGAAAATTCACATAAAATCATTAAAGAAAAAAGTGCGAGAACTATACACATCATTTGCAAAGTAGAACATTGTTTTGATACCTTGTTCTTAACTAAGAGTATTTTGCTGGCACTTGCCCACAGGAACCATAATTACTAATATTTTCTTATTTTCACAGATCCGCAAATGTTTCTCCTGATCCTGTTACTTTTCATACCCCCTATCATACCTTCACAACTTGAAATACTAGACCTAAAAGATAACCCTGGAATACTTGCTATCAAAACTGGTAAAGTTTTCATCAAAACAGGTAACGATCTATTGTTACAAACAATTGAACTAGAAATCTTCGAAGAACTTTTACATCAATATGGCTCCTTGATAATTCGCAAAGGGTCCAAAAAATTTAAAAAGTATGTATGAAATTCTGAAATTAAAATACGAACAGACCCTTTCGACTCTTAAAAAGTTGCTTCCAAAACACAAACATTATTCTAAGCAGAAAAGAGCCATAAACATATTAGGAACTATTATAAAGGAAATAACAGGAAATCTTGATAACAATGACCTAAATAGTCTTAACAGTTACATCCAGAAATTACAGTTATCAAATGACAAAATTATTACAGAAAACAATAAGCAAGTAAGAATAAATTATGACATTCAAGAGAGTATTAATAATTTGACAAAAATTGTTAGAAAAGAACTAGCAGAGGTAGCCAAACTAACGAATGAGATAGGAACAAATTTGAACTTAAAAGTCACCTGGTAACAAATTTTACACTTCCAACGAATAATATTCAACCTCGACATCATCCAGAAGCAACTCGACACTATTTTCGAATCGATTCAGTTTGCCAAAATAGGAATAATTGCTAAATACATCATTCACCCAGAGGAATTTAAAATCATAAAACGAAAACTAGAATTACAAGGAATAGTTTTATTAAGCGACGATCAAGCCTACGAATACTTGGAATCAGCAGCCTATTATAATGGTTCATCTATTGTTTTCGTCATAAAGATACCACATTTTTTGGAAGGATATTACCAACACATTATCATTGAAAATCTTCCCGTTCATGGTGAAGTTAT
Source organism: Aedes japonicus (assembly GCA_034211315.2). NCBI lineage: Eukaryota > Metazoa > Arthropoda > Insecta > Diptera > Culicidae > Aedes > Aedes japonicus. The sequence continues at coordinate 4,598 of JASCZW010006324.1, read as the reverse complement.
TCTTCTTAATGCTTCATACGCCATATTAGGCGAAAAATCAACGTATGTTACGAACGAGACCTGTAATGCAGTGGAAGGTCAGATAATTTGTGAATTACATAAAATTACAAACGTCACTTCAAACAAATGTATCCACACACTGCTGAGAGGAAATCCTAGCTATTGCCCGTTTCAAAAATACAATGAAATCAACGAAATTATATCCTTTGAGAATAACAATATTCTTGTGAAGAATGCAATCAAACCAATTTTATTGGAAAACAATTGCGGTTATGGGCCTAAAGGGCGATACGGTCAAAATTTGGTCAATATCAACTTGACGTATTTCTTTCAATTTTGCATTTAAAAAACCTGAACACCCCTCATTTTGTGTTGGTGTGTAGAATGTTGCTCCTATTTTGATTTTGGAATTCACTCTTCAGTTGTCAAAATGCCATCCAAGCAAGAAGAGCAGCGTATCAAAATTTTGCTCGCGCATCGCGAAAATCCGAGCTACTCGCACGCAAAGTTGGCAAAATCGCTAAAAGTTGCCAAATCAACCGTTACAAATGTAATTAAAGTGTTTGGGGAACGTTTGTCGACAGCCAGGAAGTCTGGATCGGGGGGAAATCGAAAACCGGAAGCCGCTGAGACGACAAAGAGAGTTGCCGGTAGTTTCAAGCGAAACCCTAACCTATCATTGAATTCATTGAAAAATTTGTCCATGGCCGACGGGGAACCAGTTCCGGAATGACCACTAGCATGATTACACGTCTGATGGACACAAGATAAATTCAACTTGCTGATGAAATTTAAAGAAGTTTGATACCCATATTGTTGGGGTTCCATGAAAAAAATGATTATGACCACCCATGGCCCCGCGGGGAACCTGTTCCGCAATGGCCACTAGGATGTTTACACGTCTGATGGACCCAGGACAATAAAAATCAACCTTCTGATGAAATTTCAAGAAGTTTGATACCCATATTGTTGGGGTTCCATGGAAAATTGTTTATGACCACCCATGGCCCCGCGGGGAACCTGTTCCGCAATGGCCACTAGGATGTTTACACGTCTGATGGACCCAGGACAATAAAAATCAACCTGCTGATGAAATTTCAAGAAGATTGATGCCCATATTGTTGGGGTTCCATGGAAAAATGTTTATGACCACCTATGGCCCCGCGGGGAACCAGTTCCGGAATGGCCACTAGGATGTTTACACGTCTGATGGACCGATAGTAAAATTCAACCTGATGATGAAATTTGAAGAAGTTTGATACCCATATTGCTGATTATTTACCGAAATTCACGATCAGTATTATCGTATAAAGACATGTCCTTTAAAATCCGGGTTTCCCGGAAACCAGAATGACCAGATCGATCCATTTCGATAACAGCTCGATAGAAAAGGCAATTTCGATTCGATGGAGCCCAGAACTGTTCAAATCGGCCTAAAGTGACCTGAGATATAGGCATTTCAGTTTCATGGGTACCCGGGTACCCATACGGCCTTCGACGGGTGTTTTTTTTTCGGTCACACAACGGTTAATAGTGGTGATTTGGACTAAAGCGGGCGAAGGCCTGGGTGTCCGCCACTGTGTTAGTGAGACGGCGGAGAATTTTTGCCGAACTCGAGGTGGCTGAGGCAGATCACCGAGGGCGTTAATTTTACGCTACGGCCGATTGGACGAACTTCCCTGCGACTCATCGCCCGCGCAACTCGCGCCTATCATCAGTAAAACACCGGTAAAGTTCTTTTCCCTTTCCTCTTTCCTTTCATACAACAAAATTCATTCATAAATTTAAAAATAAATAGTATTCAAATCATAAGTGTTCTTTTTTGACGAACTGAATCCTTTTCCTCTCTCTTTTTTCTTGTTCCACCTTGGATTTAGTTTGTATGGGAGGTCTTTCCGCCCAATTCCACCGGAGCCAAGAATCGACCCTGAATACCCAGGAATAATCTGGAGGAAAAAAAAAGGAAGTCCCCATCTTAAGAAATTCCTAACAAAACATAGAACATCCCAACATTGAAAACATACAACTTTCCCATCAACATTGTATCGACACTACAATCTTCAAGCAATTTCTGTTTATACTACGAAGTACGCAAAGCTAGCCAGCTCATCGATTCTTCATCGTGGTTCCCAGCAGCGGCAGACGACATTGCAACGACGATCGTAACCCAGCACCTGGAACGTGGCGAAGAGAACAGATATCGCGGCGACAGAAATGGTTCCCAGCTGACCTCAGCAATCTAGGTTAGGAAACTAGGTTTCTAGATGGTAATAGTCAGGGAGCTCAGCTCAGTTAGTTTTCGAGATCCGTGAAGTGTAGCTGTAGCACTAAGTAAAAAGTAATAAACAGTGATTAAGTGAAATAAGTGTTTTTTTTAGAACCCAATGATGACAACCAGTACATAAGTATAAAAAGAATAAAAAAATCCAATTTTAAAAGTAGGATATTGCTCTTTGAAAATTAAACACGGTTCAGACACGGGGAGTTCTTGATTTTCACATTCTAGATTAACTGCACTTGGAGTTGCTGGCTCGTTTTCTTTCTTGATAAAGCGATAAAGTCTGCAATAGCAGGTATTACAAAAGTAGGAATAGCTTTTATCTAACTTTGTTCTCCTTTCCACTGCATAACCATATAGTTTGGGAGTAGGTTTCCTGTAACTATTATTCTAAACATGGCAATTTGAGCAGTCGTGCTCCATTGTATTAAACGTTTCTTTAGTAAGGATTCAGTTCGGTTCACTCAATGTGGATTAATTCAAAACATGAGTTAAGTTTACTCAGTCGTAGTTTACGCTACAACTCAAATTCGGCATGAGTGCCTCTGCCATCCTTATGAGCACTCATGCTGAATTTGGACGCCCTGCGAGCGTCATGTTGCAGCACTTGTGTACCAAGGTCTGGTAGTGGATATGCTATTCGGCATCATCATCACGAAGTTGCTGACCGCTCGTTTGGACGATCACACGTTGCAGTTATGGGAGCGGAAAAAGAAACATTGTGAGCTACCTAAGTACGATAATACAATGCTGTTTCTAAAAGGTGAGTGCCAAATCCTTGAACGCATCCAAAATTCTCGTCATCCTACGGTGCCGAATGAGCCTCAGTCCAAACATTCGAAACCTGTGAATCAGAAAGTTCATACTGTCACGTCCTCTAATACCGATATTTGTTGCAAGATTTGCGATGAAAGCCACCGTCATTTTGAGTGTCCTATGTTTGCCGAAATGTCTATCCCAGAACGTATAACCAAGGTGAAACAGTTGAGAATTTGCTTCCACTGCCTTCGGCCGGGCCATCTAATGCCAAAGATTGTTCTTCTAAGCGAAATTGTTGGACATGCCACAAGCGGCACCATTCCCTCCTTCATGAAGAGTTGCCTGCTAAAAAAGCTGAGACCGAAACACCCCCTTGTTACGAAGAATTCGTCTAATGTTACTGCCAAGCCTTTTGCACTTCCTGACGTTTTTCCATCGGCCAGTACGAATCTCGTCCCTGTTCCTGCAATCATTCGCAAACAGCGGGAAACCGTGGATGTTGTTGACTGCTATTGTGAGTATTGAGAGTGCTGATGGTCAACTGATTCCATGCCGAGCTATGCTGAGATAGTTGACCCTAAGTTCCCGTTTCTGTGTCTGAGGTTATCGCCAACCGCCTGATGAATCCCTGCGGAGCCGACAAACGTGCCAATTACCGGCGCATAGGTGGGAGAGCAAGAGGTATATAACGAAGGAGAAACTGCGTGCATGATTCAACCCGATGTGCCGATTTTTCTATCGACATGGAATGCCTTGTGTGGTTCATCTATTGTTTTCGTCATAAAGATACCACGTTTTTTGGAAGGATATAACAAACACATTATCATTGAAAATCTTCCCGTTCATGGCGATGTTATTCTTCTTAATGCTTGATACGCCATATTAGGCGAAAAATAAATATATTTATAGGGTAGGAAACGGCTTAAGCACCCCCAGCCCAGAACCTATTCCAAGTACGGGGTAAATGTTAACCTACAATGCTCATTTTTTGCAGTATGGTGCTCCATGTAGTATAGCACGAGTTAATATATATATATATATACATTGTTTATATATATATATATATACATCTATATACATACATATATATATATATACACATACATATATATATACATATATATATATATATATATATATATATATATATCTATATATATATATATATATATATATATATATATGTATATATATATATATATATATAAATATATTTATATATAAATATATATTTATATATATATATATATGTATAGATATACATATATATATTTAGATATACATATATATATATATATATATATATATATATATATATATATATATATATATATATATATATATATATCAAATATATATATATATAATAAATATATATATATATATATATATATATATATATATATATATATATATATATATATATATATATATATATATATATATATATATATATATATATATATATATATATATATATATATATATATATATATATAGTGATTCCACGGGAAAAGAATAGAGTTGAAAAAAAAGTTGTCCGATTTGCTCAAAATCGCTT